>JAMOIN010000950.1:0-49303 GCA_024666655.1 Dascyllus trimaculatus | reverse complement strand
AAATCAATGTTTACAAGCATGTTTCACTGTCAGATGCTGTTCAAATATGATAAATATGAAGGCAAAAGCTGTTTCCAGTCACGTTGTATCAAGGAATTGACTCCATACAGTAAGTGGCAAAAGTGGCATTTTCAGCCCGCGAAAAGCTGTTTTAGAGCATTAGAAACAGGTAGACTGCAGTTTTTAAAAATCAATGTTTACAAACATGCTTCACTGTCAGATGCTGTTCAAATATGATAAATATGAAGGCAATAACTGTTTCCAGTCACGTTGTATCAAGGAATTGACTCCAAACAGTAAGTGGCAAAAGTGGCATTTTCAGCCCGCGAAAAGCTGTTTTAGAGCATTAGAAACAAGTTGACTGCAGTTTTTCAAAATCAATGTTTACAAACATGTTTCACTGTCAGATGCTGTTCAAATATGATAAATATGAAGGCAAAAGCTGTTTCCAGTCACGTTGTATCAAGGAATTGACTCCATAAGGTAAGTGGCAAAAGTGGCATTTTCAGCCCGCGAAAAGCTGGTTTAGAACATTAGAAATAACAACAGTGCACTGTTTCAAAATCAATGCTTACAAACATGTTTCACTGTCAGATGCTGTTCAAATATGATAAATATGAAGGCAAAAGCTGTTTCCAGTCACATTGTATGAAGGAATTGACTCCATACAGTGAGTGGCAAAAGTGGCATTTTCAGCGCGCGAAAAGCTGTTTTAGAGCATTAGACATAGCAACAGTTTACAATTTGAAAATCAATGTTTACAAACATGTTTCACTGTCACATGCTGTTTAAAAATGATAAATATGAAGGCAAAAGCTTTTTCCAGTCACTTTGTATAAAGGAATTGACTCCATACAGTAAATGGCAAAAGTGGCATTTTCAGCCAGCGAAAAGCTGTATTAGAGCAATAGAAATAGCAACAGTGCACTTTTTTAAAATCAATGTATACAAACATGTTTCACTGTCAGATGCTGTTCAAATATGATAAATATGAAGGCTAAAGCTGTTTCCAGTCATGTTGTATCAAGGAATTGACTCCATACAGTGAGTGGCAAAAGTGGCATTTTCAGCCCGCGAAAAGCTTTTTTAGAGCATTAGAAATAGCAACAGTGCACTTTTTGAAAATCAATGTTTACAAACATGTTTCACTGTCAGATGCTGTTCAAATATGATAGATATGAAGGCAAAAGGTTTTTCCAGTCACGTTGGATGAAGGAATTGACTCCATACAGTGAGTGGCAAAAGTGGCATTTTCAGCCCGCGAAAAGCTGTTTTAGAGCATTAGAAACAGGTAGACTGCAGTTTTTCAAAACCCATGTTTACAAACATGTTTCACTGTCAGATGCTGTTCAAATATGATAAATATGAAGGCTAAAGCTGTTTCCAGTCATGTTGTATCAAGGAATTTACTCCATACAGTGAGTGGCAAAAGTGGCATTTTCAGCCCGCGAAAAGCTGTTTCAGAGCATTAGACATAGCAACAGTGCACAATTTGAAAATCAATGTTAACAAACATGTTTCACTGTCAGATGCTGTTCAAATATGATAAATATGAAGGCAAAAGCTGTTTCCAGTCACGTTGTATCAAGGAATTGACTAAGTACAGTGAGTTGCAAAAGTGGCATTTTCAGCCCGCGAAAAGCTGTTTTAGAGCATTAGAAATAGCAACAGTGCACTTTTTTAAAATCAATGTTTACAAACATGTTTCACTGTCAGATGCTGTTCAAATATGATAGATATGAAGGCAAAAGCTTTTTCCAGTCACGTTGGATGAAGGAATTGACTCCATACAGTGAGTGGCAAAAGTGGCATTTTCAGCCCGCGAAGAGCTGTTTTAGAGCATTAGAAATAGCAACAGTGCACTTTTTGAAAATCAATGTTTACAAACATGTTTCACTGTCAGATGCTGTTCAAATATGATAAATATGAAGGCAAAAGCTTTTTCCAGTCACGTTGTATCAAGGAATTGACTCCATAAGGTAAGTGGCAAAAGTGGCATTTTCAGGCCGCGAAAAGCTGTTATAGAGCATGAGAAAAAGGTAGACTGCAGTTTTTCAAAATCAATGTTTACAAACAAGTTTCACTGTCAGATGCTGTTCAAATATGATAAATATGAAGGCAAAAGCTGTTTCCAGTCACATTGTATGAAGGAATTGACTCCATACAGTGAGTGGCAAAAGTGGCATTTTCAGCGCGCGAAAAGCTGTTTTAGAGCATTAGACATAGCAACAGTTTACAATTTGAAAATCAATGTTTACAAACATGTTTCACTGTCACATGCTGTTTAAATATGATAAATATGAAGGCAAAAGCTGTTTCCAGTCACGTTGTATCAAGGAATTGACTCCAAACAGTAAGTGGCAAAAGTGGCATTTTCAGCACGCGAAAAGCTGTTTTAGAGCATTAGAAACAGGTTGACTGCAGTTTTTCAAAATCAATGTTTACAAACATGTTTCACTGTCAGATGCTGTTCAAATATGATAAATATGAAGGCAAAGGCTGTTTCCAGTCACGTTGTATTAAGGAATTTACTCCATACAGTGAGTGGCAAAAGTGGCATTTTCAGCCCGCGAATAGCTGGTTTAGGCATTAGAAATAACAACAGTGCACTTTTTGAAAATCAATGTTTAATAACATGTTTCACTGTCAGATGCTGTTCAAATATGATAAATATGAAGGCAAAGGCTGTTTCCAGTCACGTTGTATTAAGGAATTGACTCCATACAGTGAGTGGCAAAAGTGGAATTTTCAGCCCGCGAAAAGCTGTTTTAGAGCATTAGAAATAGCAATAGTGCACTTTTTGAAAATCAATGTTTACAAACATGCTTCACTGTCAGATGCTGTTTAAATATGATAAATATGAAGGCAATAACTGTTTCCAGTCACGTTGTATCAAGGAATTGACTCCAAACAGTAAGTGGCAAAAGTGACATTTTCAGCCCGCGAAAAGCTGTTTTAGAGCAATAGACATAGCAACAGTGCACAATTTGAAAATCAATGTTAACAAACATGTTTCACTGTCAGATGCTGTTCAAATATGATAGATATGAAGGCAAAAGCTGTTTCCAGTCACGTTGTATCAAGGAATTTACTCCATACAGTGAGTGGCAAAAGTGGCATTTTCAGCCCGCGAATAGCTGGTTTAGAGCATTAGAAATAACAACAGTGCACTTTTTGAAAATCAATGTTTAATAACATGTTTCACTGTCAGATGCTGTTCAAATATGATAAATATGAAGGCAAAGGCTGTTTCCAGTCACGTTGTATTAAGGAATTGACTCCATACAGTGAGTGGCAAAAGTGGCATTTTCAGCCCGCGAAAAGCTGTTTTAGAGCATTAGAAATAGCAATAGTGCACTTTTTGAAAATCAATGTTTACAAACATGCTTCACTGTCAGATGCTGTTTAAATATGATAAATATGAATGCAATAACTGTTTCCAGTCACGTTGTATCAAGGAATTGACTCCAAACAGTAAGTGGCAAAAGTGGCATTTTCAGCCCGCGAAAAGCTGTTTTAGAGCATTAGAAACAGGTAGACTGCAGATTTTAAAAATCAATGTTCACAAAAATGTTTCACAGTTAGATGCTGTTCAAATATGATAAATATGAAGGCAAAAGCTGTTTCCAGTCACGTTGTGTCAAGTAATGGACTCCATACAATGAGTGGCAAAAGTGGCATTTTCAGCCCGCGAAAAGCTGTTTTAGAGCATTAGAAACAGGTAGACTGCAGTTTTTCAAAATCAATGTTTACAAACATGTTTCACTGTCAGATGCTGTTCAAATATGATAAATATGAAGGCAAAAGCTGTTTCCAGTCACGTTGTATCAAAGAATTGACTCCATACAGTGAGTGGCAAAAGTGGCATTTTCAGGCCGCGACAAGCTGTTTTAGAGCATTCGACATAGCAACAGTGCACTTTTTGAAAATCAATGTTTACAAACATGTTTCACTGTCAGATGCTGTTCAAATATGATAAATATGAAGGCAAAAGCTGTTTCCAGTCACGTTGTATCAAGGAATTGACTCAATACAGTGAGTGGCAAAAGTGACATTTTCAGCCCGCGAAAAGCTGTTTTAGAGCAATAGACATAGCAACAGTGCACAATTTGAAAATCAATGTTAACAAACATGTTTCACTGTCAGATGCTGTTCAAATATGATAGATATGAAGGCAAAAGCTGTTTCCAGTCACGTTGTATCAAGGAATTTACTCCATACAGTGAGTGGCAAAAGTGGCATTTTCAGCCCGCGAATAGCTGGTTTAGAGCATTAGAAATAACAACAGTGCACTTTTTGAAAATCAATGTTTAATAACATGTTTCACTGTCAGATGCTGTTCAAATATGATAAATATGAAGGCAAAAGCTGTTTCCAGTCACGTTGTATCAAGGAATTGACTCCATACAGTGAGTATCAAAAGAAGCATTTTCAGCCCGCGAAAAGCTGTTTTCGAGCAATAGATACAGCTAGACTGCAGTTTTTCAAAATCAATGTTTACAAACATGTTTCACGTGAGATGCTGTTCAAATATGATAAATATGAATGCAAAAGCTGTTTTTAGTCACGTTGTATGAAGGAATTGACTCCATACAGTGAGTGGCAAAAGTGGCATTTTCAGCCCGCGAAAAGCTCATTTAGAGCATTAGACATAGCAACGGTGCACAATTTGAAAATCAATGTTTACAAACATCTTTCACTGTCAGATGCTGTTCAAATATGATAAATATGAAGGCAAAAGCTTTTTCCAGTCACGTTGTATCAAGGAATTGACTCCATACAGTGAGTGGCACAAGTGGCATTTTCAGCCTGCGAAAAGCTGTTTTAGAGCATGAGAAACAGGTAGACTGCAGTTTTTCAGAATCAATGTTTACAAACATGTTTCACTGTCAGATGCTGTTCAAATATGATAAATATGAAGGCAAAAGCTGTTTCCAGTCACGTTGTATCAAGGAGTTGACTACATATAGTGAGTGGCAAAAGGGGCATTTTCAGCCCGCGAAAAGCTGTTTAAGAGCATTAGAAATAGCAACAGTGCACTTTTTGAAAATCAATGTTTTTCAAACATGTTTCACTGCAGATGCTGTTCAAATATTATAAAAATGAAGGCAACAGCTGTTTCCAGTCACGTTGTATCAAGGAATTGACTCCATACATTAAGTGGCAAAAGTCGCATTTTCAGCCCACGAAAAGCTGTTTTAGAGCATGAGAAACAGGTATCCGGCAGATTTTCAAAATCAATGTTCACAAAAATGTTTCACTGTCAGATGCTGTTCAAATATGATAAATATGAAGGCAAAAGCTGTTTCCAGTCACGCTGTATCAAGTAATGGACTCCATACAGTGAGTGGCAAAAGTGGCATTTTCAGTCCGCGAAAAGCTGTTTTAGAGCATTACACATAACAACAGTGCACTTTTTGAAAATCAATGTTTACAAACATGTTTCACTGTCAGATGCTGTTCAAATATGATAAATATTAAGGCAAAAGCTGTTTCCAGTCATGTTGTATCAAGGAATTGACTCCATACAGTGAGTGGCAACAGTGGCATTTTCAGCCAGCGAAAAGCTGTTTTAGAGCATGAGAAACAGGTAGACTGTAGATTTTAAAAATCAATGTTCACAAAAATGTTTCACAGTTAGATGCTGTTCAAATATGATAAATATGAAGGCAAAAGCTGTTTCCAGTCACGTTGTATCAAGTAATGGACTCCATACAGTGTGTGGCAAAAGTGACATTTTCAGCCCGCGAAAAGCTGTTTTAGAGCATTAGCATTGCAACAGTGCACTTTTTGAAAATCAATGTTTACAAACATGCTTCACTGTCAGATGCTGTTTAAATATGATAAATATGAAGGCAAAGGCTGTTTCCTGTCACGTTGTATCAAGGAATTGACTCAATACAGTGAGTGGCAAAAGACGCATTTTCAGCCCGCGAAAAGCTGTTTTAGAGCATTAGAAATAGCAACAGTGCACTTTTTGAAAATCAATGTTTACAAACATGTTTCACTGTCAGATGCTGTTCAAATATGATAAATATGAAGGCAAAAGCTGTTTCCAGTCACGTTGTATCAAGGAATTGACTCAATACAGTGAGTTGCAAAAGTGGCATTTTCAGCCCGCGAAAAGCTGTTTTAGAGCATTAGAAATAGCAACAGTGCACTTTTTGAGAATCAATGTTTAACAACATGTTTCACTGTCAGATGCTGTTCAAGTATGATAAATATGAAGGCAAAAGCTGTTTCCAGTCACGTTGTATCACAGAATTGACTCAATACAGTGAGTGGCAAAAGTGGCATTTTCAGCCCGCGAAAAGCTGTTTTAGAGCATTAGAAATAGCAACAGTGCACTTTTTGAAAATCAATGTTTACAAACATGCTTCACTGTCAGATGCTGTTCAAATATGATAAATATGAAGGCAAAAGCTGTTTCCAGTCAGGTTGTGTCAAGGAATTGACTCCATACAGTGAGTGGCAAAAGTGGCATTTTCAGCCCGCGAAAAGCTGTTTTAGAGCATTAGACATAGCAACAGTGCACAATTTTAAAATCAATGTTTACAAACATGTTTCACTGTCAGATGCTGTTCAAATATGATAAATATGAAGGCAAAAGCTGTTTCCAGTCACGTTGTATCAAGGAATTGACTCCATAAGGTAAGTGGCAAAAGTGGCATTTTCAGCCCGCGAAAAGCTGTTATAGAGCATGAGAAACAGGTAGACTGCAGTTTTTCAAAATCAATGTTTACAAACAAGTTTCACTGTCAGATGCTGTTCAAATATGATAAATATGAAGGCAAAAGCTGTTTCCAGTCACATTGTATGAAGGAATTTACTCCATACAGTGAGTGGCAAAAGTGGCATTTTCAGCGCGCGAAAAGCTGTTTTAGAGCATTAGACATAGCAACAGTTTACAATTTGAAAATCAATGTTTACAAACATGTTTCACTGTCACATGCTGTTTAAATATGATAAATATGAAGGCAAAAGCTTTTTCCAGTAACTTTGTATAAAGTAATTAACTCCATACAGTAAATGGCAAAAGTGGCATTTTCAGTCAGCGAAAAGCTGTATTAGAGCAATAGAAATAGCAACAGTGCACTTTTTTAAAATCAATGTTTACAAACATGTTTCACTGTCAGATGCTGTTCAAATATGATAAATATGAAGGCAAAAGCTTTTTCCAGTCACGTTGTATGAAGGAATTGACTCCATACAGTGAGTGGTAAAAGTGACATTGTCAGCCCCCGAAAAGCTGTTTTAGAGCAATAGACATAGCAATAGTGCACAATTTGAAAATCAATGTTTACAAACATGTTTCACTGTCAGATGCTGTTCAAATATGATAGATATGAAGGCAAAAGCTTTTTCCAGTCACGTTGGATGAAGGAATTGACTCCATACAGTGAGTGGCAAAAGTGGCATTTTCAGCCCGCGAAAAGCTGTTTTAGAGCATTAGAAACAGGTAGACTGCAGTTTTTCAAAACCAATGTTTACAAACATGTTTCACTGTCAGATGCTGTTCAAATATGATAAATATGAAGGCTAAAGCTGTTTCCAGTCATGTTGTATCAAGGAATTTACTCCATACAGTGAGTGGCAAAAGTGGCATTTTCAGCCCGCGAAAAGCTGTTTTAGAGCATTAGACATAGCAACAGTGCACAATTTGAAAATCAATGTTAACAAACATGTTTCACTGTCAGATGCTGTTCAAATATGATAAATATGAAGGCAAAAGCTGTTTCCAGTCACGTTGTATCAAGGAATTGACTCAGTACAGTGAGTTGCAAAAGTGGCATTTTCAGCCCGCGAAAAGCTGTTTTAGAGCATTAGAAATAGCAACAGTGCACTTTTTGAAAATCAATGTTTACAAACATGTTTCACTGTCAGATGCTATTCAAATATGTTAAATATGAAGGCAAAAGCTGTTTCCAGTCACGTTGTATCAAGGAATTGACTCAATACAGTGAGTGGCAAAAGTGGCATTTTCAGCACGCGAAAAGCTGTTTTAGAGCATTAGAAATAGCAACAGTGCACTTTTTGAGAATCAATGTTTACCAACATGTTTCACTGACAGATGCTGTTCAAATATGATAAATATGAAGGCAAAAGCTGTTTCCAGTCACGTTGTATCAAGGAATTGACTCAATACAGTGAGTTGCAAAAGTGGCATTTTCAGCACGCGAAAAGCTGTTTTAGAGCATTAGAAATAGCAACAGTGCACTTTTTGAGAATCAATGTTTACCAACATGTTTCACTGACAGATGCTGTTCAAATATGATAAATATGAAGGCAAAAGCTGTTTCCAGTCACGTTGTATCACGGAATTGACTCAATACAGTGAGTGGCAAAAGTGGCATTTTCAGCCCGCGAAAAGCTTTTTTAGAGCATTAGAAATAGCAACAGTGCACTTTTTCAAAATCAATGTTTACAAACATGCTTCACTGTCAGATGCTGTTTAAATATGAAAAATATGAAGGCAATAACTGCTTCCAGTCACGTTGTATCAAGGAATTGACTCCAAACAGTAAGTGGCAAAAGTGACATTTTCAGCCCGCGAAAAGCTGTTTTAGAGCATTAGAAACAGGTTGACTGCAGTTTTTCAAAATCAATGTTTACAAACATGTTTCACTGTCAGATGCTGTTCAAATATGATAAATATGAAGGCAAAAGCTGTTTCCAGTCACATTGTATGAAGGAATTGACTCAATACAGTGAGTGGCAAAAGTGGCATTTTCAGCGCGCGAAAAGCTGTTTTAGAGCATTAGACATAGCAACAGTTTACAATTTGAAAATCAATGTTTACAAACATGTTTCACTGTCACATGCTGTTTAAATATGATAAATATGAAGGCAAAAGCTTCTTCCAGTCACTTTGTATAAAGGAATTGACTCCATACAGTAAATGGCAAAAGTGGCATTTTCAGCCAGCGAAAAGCTGTATTAGAGCAATAGAAATAGCAATAGTGCACTTTTTTAAAATCAATGTATACAAACATGTTTCACTGTCAGATGCTGTTCAAATATGATAAATATGAAGGCAAAAGCTTTTTCCAGTCAGGTTGTATGAAGGAATTGACTCAATACAGTGAGTGGCAAAAGTGACATTTTCAGCCCGCGAAAAGCTGTTTTAGAGCAATAGACATAGCAACAGTGCACAATTTGAAAATCAATGTTTACAAACATGTTTCACTGTCAGATGCTGTTCAAATATGATAGATATGAAGGCAAAAGCTTTTTCCAGTCACGTTGGATGAAGGAATTGACTCCATACAGTGAGTGGCAAAAGTGGCATTTTCAGCCCGCGAAGAGCTGTTTTAGAGCATTAGAAATAGCAACAGTGCACTTTTTGAAAATCAATGTTTACAAACATGTTTCATTGTCAGATGTTGTTCAAATATGATAAATATGAAGGCAAAAGCTGTTTCCAGTCACGTTGTATCAAGGAATTGACTCCATAAGGTAAGTGGCAAAAGTGGCATTTTCAGGCCGCGAAAAGCTGTTATAGAGCATGAGAAAAAGGTAGACTGCAGTTTTTCAAAATCAATGTTTACAAACAAGTTTCACTGTCAGATGCTGTTCAAATATGATAAATATGAAGGCAAAAGCTGTTTCCAGTCACATTGTATGAAGGAATTGACTCCATACAGTGAGTGGCAAAAGTGGCATTTTCAGCCAGCGAAAAGCTGTATTAGAGCAATAGAAATAGCAACAGTGCACTTTTTTAAAATCAATGTATACAAACATGTTTCACTGTCAGATGCTGTTCAAATATGATAAATATGAAGGCTAAAGCTGTTTCCAGTCATGTTGTATCAAGGAATTTACTCCATACAGTGAGTGGCAAAAGTGGCATTTTCAGCCCGCGAATAGCTGTTTTAGAGCATTAGACATAGCAACAGTGCACAATTTGAAAATCAATGTTAACAAACATGTTTCACTGTCAGATGCTGCTCAAATATGATAGATACTAAGGCAAAAGCTGTTTCCAGTCATGTTGTATCAAGGAATTGACTCCATACAGTAAGTGGCAAAAGTGGCATTTTCAGCCCGCGAAAAGCTGTTTTAGAGCATTAGAAACAGGTTGACTGCAGTTTTTCAAAATCAATGTTTACAAACATGTTTCACTGTCAGATGCTGTTCAAATATGATAAATATGAAGGCAAAAGCTGTTTCCAATAATATCGTGTCAAGGAATTGACTCCATACAGTAAGTGGCAAAAGTGGCATTTTCAGCCCGCGAAAAGCTGTTTTAGAGCATTAGAAACAGGTTGACTGCAGTTTTTCAAAATCAATGTTCACAAAAATGTTTCACAGTCAGATGCTGTTCAAATATGATAAATATGAAGGCAAAAGCTGTTTCCAGTCACGTTGTATCAAGTAATGGACTCCATACAGTGTGTGGCAAAAGTGACATTTTCAGCCCGCGAAAAGCTGTTTTAGAGCATTAGACATAGCAACAGTGCACTTTTTGAAAATCAATGTTTACAAACATGTTTCACTGTCAGATGCTGTTCAAATATGATAAATATGAAGGCAAAAGCTGTTTCCAGTCACGTTGTATCACAGAATTGACTCCATACAGTGAGTGGCAAAAGTGGCATTTTCAGCCAGCGAAAAGCTGTTTTAGAGCATTAGACATAGCAACAGTGAACTTTTTGAAAATCAATGTTTACAAACATGCTTCACTGTCAGATGCTCTTTAAATATGATAAATATGAAGGCAATAACTGTTTCCAGTCACGTTGTATCAAGGAATTGACTCCAAACAGTAAGTGGCAAAAGTGGCATTTTCAGCCCGCGAAAAGCTGTTTTAGAGCATTAGAAACAGGTTGACTGCAGTTTTTCAAAATCAATGTTTACAAACATGTTTCACTGTCAGATGCTGTTCAAATATGATAAATATGAAGGCAAAAGCTGTTTCCAGTCACGTTGTATCAAGGAATTGACTCCATAAGGTAAGTGGCAAAAGTGGCATTTTCAGCCCGCGAAAAGCTGTTATAGAGCATGAGAAACAGGTAGACTGCAGTTTTTCAAAATCAATGTTTACAAACAAGTTTCACTGTCAGATGCTGTTCAAATATGATAAATATGAAGGCAAAAGCTGTTTCCAGTCACATTGTATGAAGGAATTGACTCCATACAGTGAGTGGCAAAAGTGGCATTTTCAGCGCGCGAAAAGCTGTTTGAGAGCATTAGACATAGCAACAGTGCACAATTTGAAAATCAATGTTTGCAAACATGTTTCACTGTCACATGCTGTTTAAATATGATAAATATGAAGGCAAAAGCTTTTTGCAGTCACTTTGTATAAAGGAATTAACTCCATACAGTAAATGGCAAAAGTGGCATTTTCAGCCAGCGAAAAGCTGTATTAGAGCAATAGAAATAGCAACAGTGCACTTTTTGAAAATCAATGTTTACAAACAAGTTTCACTGTCAGATGCTGTTCAAATATGATAGATATGAAGACAAAAGCTTTTTCCAGTCACGTTGGATAAAGGAATTGACTCCATACAGTGAGTGGCAAAAGTGGCATTTTCAGCCCGCGAAAAGCTGTTTTAGAGCATTAGAAATAGCAACAGTGAACTTTTTGAAAATCAATGTTTACAAACATGCTTCACTGTCAGATGCTCTTTAAATATGATAAATATGAAGGCAATAACTGTTTCCAGTCACGTTGTATCAAGGAATTGACTCCAAACAGTAAGTGGCAAAAGTGGCATTTTCAGCCCGCGAAAAGCTGTTTTAGAGCATTAGAAACAGGTTGACTGCAGTTTTTCAAAATCAATGTTTACAAACATGTTTCAGTGTCAGATGCTGTTCAAATATGATAAGTATGAAGGCAAAAGCTGTTTCCAGTCACGTTGTATCAAGGAATTGACTCAATACAGTGAGTTGCAAATGTGGCATTTTCAGCCCGCGAAAAGCTGTTTTAGAGCATTAGAAATAGCAACAGTGCACTTTTTGAAAATCAATGTTTAATAACATGTTTCACTGTCAGATTCTGTTCAAATATGATAAATATGAAGGCAAAGGCTGTTTCCAGTCACGTTGTATCAAGGAATTGACTCAATACAGTGAGTGGCAAAAGAGGCATTTTCAGCCCGCGAAAATCTGTTTTAGAGCATTAGAAATAGCAACAGTGCACTTTTTGAAAATCAATGTTTACAAACATGTTTCACTGTCAGATGCTGTTCAAATATGATAAATATGAAGGCAAAAGCTGTTTCCAGTCACGTTGTATGAAGGAATTGACTCAATACAGTGAGTTGCAAAAGTGGCATTTTCAGCCCGCGAAAAGCTGTTTTAGAGCATTAGAAATAGCAACAGTGCACTTTTTGAAAATCAATGTTTACAAACATGTTTCACTGTCAGATGCTGTTCAAATATGATAAATATGAAGGCAAAAGCTGTTTCCAGTCACGTTGTATCAAGGAATTGACTCAATACAGTGAGTTGCAAAAGTGGCATTTTCAGCCCGCGAAAAGCTGTTTTAGAGCATTAGAAATAGCAACAGTGCACTTTTTGAAAATCAATGTTTAATAACATGTTTCACTGTCAGATTCTGATCAAGTATGATAAATATGAAGGCAAAGGCTGTTTCCAGTCACGTTGTATCAAGGAATTGACTCAATACAGTGAGTGGCAAAAGAGGCATTTTCAGCCCGCGAAAAGCTTTTTTAGAGCATTAGAAATAGCAACAGTGCACTTTTTGAAAATCAATGTTTACAAACATGCTTCACTGTCAGATGCTGTTTAAATATGATAAATATGAAGGCAATAACTGCTTCCAGTCACGTTGTATCAAGGAATTGACTCCATACAGTAAGTATCAAAAGTGGCATTTTCAGCCTGCGAAAAGCTGTTTTCGAGCATGAGGAACAGGTAGACTGCAGTTTTTCAAAATCAATGTTTACAAACATGTTTCACTGTCAGATGCTGTTCAAATATGATAAATATGAAGGCAAAAGCTGTTTCCAGTCACATTGTATGAAAGAACTGACTCCATACAGTGAGTGGCAAAAGTGGCATTTACAGCGCGCGAAAAGCTGTTATAGAGCATTAGACATAGCAACAGTTTACAATTTGAAAATCAATGTTTACAAACATGTTTCACTGTCACATGCTGTTTAAATATGATAAATATGAAGGCAAAAGCTTTTTCCAGTCACTTTGTATAAAGGAATGGACTCCATACAGTAAATGGCAAAAGTGGCATTTTCAGCCAGCGAAAAGCTGTTTTAGAGCAGTAGAAATAGCAACAGTGCACTTTTTGAAAATCAATGTTTACAAACATGCTTCACTGTCAGATGCTGTTTAAATATGATAAATATGAAGGCAATAACTGTTTCCAGTCACGTTGTATCAAGGAATTGACTCCAAACAGTAAGTGGCAAAAGTAGCATTTTCAGCCCGCGAAAAGCTGTTTTAGAGCATTAGAAACAGGTTGACTGCAGTTTTTCAAAATCAATGTTTACAAACATGTTTCACTGTCAGATGCTGTTCAAATATGATACATATGAAGGCAAAAGCTGTTTCCAGTCACGTTGTATCAAGGAATTGACTCCATCAGGTAAGTGGCAAAAGTGGCATTTTCAGCCCGCGAAAAGCTGTTATAGAGCATGAGAAACAGGTAGACTGCAGTTTTTCAAAATCAATGTTAACAAACAAGTTTCACTGTCAGATGCTGTTCAAATATGATAAATATGAAGGCAAAAGCTGTTTCCAGTCACATTGTATGAAGGAATTGACTCCATACAGTGAGTGGCAAAAGTGGCATTTTCAGCCAGCGAAAAGCTGTTTTAGAGCAATAGCAATAGCAACAGTGCACTTTTTTAAAATCAATGTATACAAACATGTTTCACTGTCAGATGCTGTTCAAATATGACAAATATGAAGGCAATAGCTGTTTCCAGTCAGGTTGTATGAAGGAATTGACTCAATACAGTGAGTGGCAAAAGTGACATTTTCAGCCCGCGAAAAGCTGTTTTAGACCAATAGACATAGCAACAGTGCACAATTTGAAAATCAATGTTTACAAACATGTTTCACTGTCAGATGCTGTTCAAATATGATAGATATGAAGGCAAAAGCTTTTTCCAGTCACGTTGGATGAAGGAATTGACTCCATACAGTGAGTGGCAAAAGTGGCATTTTCAGCCCGCGAAAAGCTGTTTTAGACCATTAGAAAAAGGTTGACTTCAGTTTTTCAAAACCAATGTTAACAAACATGTTTCACTGTCAGATGCTGTTCAAATATGATAAATATGAAGGCAAAAGCTGTTTCCAGTCATGTTGTATGAAGGAATTTACTCCATACAGTGAGTGGCAAAAGTGGCATTTTCAGCCCGCGAAAAGCTGTTTTAGAGCAATAGACATAGCAACAGTGCACAATTTGAAAATCAATGTTTACAAACATGTTTCACTGTCAGATGCTGTTCAAATATGATAAATATGAAGGCAAAATCTGTTTCCAGTCACGTTGTATCAAGGAATTTACTCCATAAGGTAAGTGGCAAAAGTGGCATTTTCAGCCCGCGAAAAGCTGTTATAGAGCATGAGAAACAGGTAGACTGCAGTTTTTCAAAATCAATGTTTACAAACAAGTTTCACTGTCAGATGCTGTTCAAATATGATAAATATGAAGGCAAAAGCTGTTTCCAGTCACATTGTATGAAGGAATTGACTCCATACAGTAAATGGCAAAAGTGGCATTTTCAGCCAGCGAAAAGCTGTATTAGAGCAATAGAAATAGCAACAGTGCTCTTTTTTAAAATCAAAGTATACAAACATGTTTCACTGTCAGATGCTGTTCAAATATGATAAATATGAAGGCAAAAGCTGTTTCCAGTCAGGTTGTATGAAGGAATTGACTCAATACAGTGAGTGGCAAAAGTGGCATTTTCAGCGCGCGAAAAGCTGTTTTAGAGCATTAGACATAGCAACAGTTTACAATTTGAAAATCAATGTTTACAAACATGTTTCACTGTCACATGCTGTTTAAAAATGATAAATATGAAGGCAAAAGCTTTTTCCAGTCACTTTGTATAAAGGAATTGACTCCATACAGTAAATGGCAAAAGTGGCATTTTCAGCCAGCGAAAAGCTGTATTAGAGCAATAGAAATAGCAACAGTGCTCTTTTTTAAAATCAAAGTATACAAACATGTTTCACTGTCAGATGCAGTTCAAATATGATAAATATGAAGGCAAAAGCTGTTTCCAGTCACGTTGTATCAAGGAATTGACTCCATACAGTAAGTATCAAAAGTGGCATTTTCAGCCTGCGAAAAGCTGTTTTCGAGCATGAGGAACAGGTAGACTGCAGTTTTTCAAAATCAATGTTTACAAACATGTTTCACTGTCAGATGCTGTTCAAATATGATAAATATGAAGGCAAAAGCTGTTTCCAGTCACGTTGTATCAAGGAATTTACTCCATACAGTGAGTGGCAAAAGTGGCATCTTCAGCCCGCGAATGGCTGTTTTAGAGCATTAGACATAGCAACAGTGCACAATTTGAAAATCAATGTTAACAAACATGTTTCACTGTCAGATGCTGTTCAAATATGATAGATATGAAGGCAAAAGCTGTTTCCAATAATATCGTGTCAAGGAATTGACTCAATACAGTGAGTGGCAAAAGTGGCATTTTCAGCCTGCGAAAGGCTGTTTTAGAGCATTAGAAATAGCAACAGTGCACTTTTTGAAAATCAATGTTTACAAACATGTTTCACTGTCAGATGCTGTTCAAATATGATAAATATGAAGGCAATAGCTGTTTCCAGTCACGTTGTATCAAGGAATTGACTCAATACAGTGAGTGGCACAAGTGGCATTTTCAGCCTGCGAAAAGCTGTTTTAGAGCATGAGAGACAGGTAGACTGCAGTTTTTCAAAATCAATGTTTACAAACATGTTTCACTGTCAGATGCTGTTCAAATATGCGAGATAAGAAGGCAAAAGCTTTTTCCAGTAACGTTGTATGAAGGAATTGACTCCATACAGTGAGTGGCAAAAGTGGCATTTTCAGCCCGCGAAAAGCTGTTTTAGAGCATGAGAAAATGGTAGACTGCAGTTTTTCAAAATCAATGTTTACAAACATTTTTCACTGTCAGATGCTGTTCAAATATGATAAATATGAAGGCAAAAGCTGTTTCCAATAATATCGTGTCAAGGAATTGACTCCATGCAGTGAGTGGCAAAAGTGACATTTTCAGCCCGCGAAAAGCTGTTTTAGACCAATAGACATAGCAACAGTGCACTTTTTGAAAATCAATGTTTACAAACATGTTTCACTGTCAGATGCTGTTCAAATATGATAAAAATGAAGGCAAAAGCTGTTTCCTGTCACGTTGTATCAAGGAATTGACTCCATACAGTAAGTATCAAAAGTGGCATTTTCAGCCCGCGAAAAGCTGTTTCAGAGCATGAGAAACAATGAGGCTGCAGTTTTTCAAAATCAGTGTTTACAAGCATGTTTCACTGTCAGATGCTGTTCAAATATGATAAATATGAAGGCTAAAGCTCTCTCCAGTCACTTTGTGTAAGGGAATTGACTCCATACAGTAAGTTTCAAAAGTGGCATTTTCAGCCCGCGAAAAGCTGTTTAAGAGCATGAGAAACAGGTAGACTGCAGTTTTTAAAAATCAATGTTTACAAACATGTTTCAGTGTCAGATGCTGTTCAAATATGATAAATATGAAGGCAAAAGCTGTTTCCAGTCACGTTGTATCATGGAATTGACTCCATACAGTAAGTGGCAAAAGTGGCAATTTCAGCCTGCGAAAAGCTGTTTTAGAGCAGGAAAAACAGCTAGTCTGCAGTATTTCAAAATCAATGTTTACAAACATGTTTCACTGTCAGATGCTGTTCAAATATGATAAATATGAAGGCAAAAGCTATTTCCAGTCACGTTGTATCAAGGAATTGACTCCATACAGTAAGTGGCAAAAGTGGCATTTTCAGCCCGCGAATAGCTATTTTCGAGCAATAGAAACGGGTAGAATGCAGTTTTTGAAAATCAATGTGTACAAACATGTTTCACTGTCAGATGCTGTTCAAATATGATAAATATGAAGGCAAAAGCTGTTTCTAATAAAATCGTGTCAAGGAATTGACTCCATGCAGTGAGTGGCAAAAGTGGCATTTTCAGCCCGCGAAAAGCTGTTTTAGAGCATTAGACATAGCAACAGTTTACAATTTGAAAATCAATGTTTACAAACATGTTTCACTGTCAGATGCTGTTCAAATATGATAAATATGAAGGCAAAAGCTGTTTCCAGTCAGGTTGTATGAAGGAATTGACTCAATACAGTGAGTGGCAAAAGTGACATTTTCAGCCAGCGAAAAGCTGTTTTAGAGCAATAGACATAGCAACAGTGCACAATTTGAAAATCAATGTTTACAAACATGTTTCACTGTCAGATGCTGTTCAAATATGATAGATATGAAGGCAAAAGCTTTTTCCAGTCACGTTGGATGAAGGAATTGACTCCATACAGTGAGTGGCAAAAGTGTCATTTTAAGCCCGCGAAGAGCTGTTTTAGAGCATTAGAAATAGCAACAGTGCACTTTTTGAAAATCAATGTTTACAAACATGCTTCACTGTCAGATGCTGTTTAAATATGATAAATATGAAGGCAATAACTGTTTCCAGTCACGTTGTATCAAGGAATTGACTCCAAACAGTAAGTGGCAAAAGTGGCATTTTCAGCCCGCGAAAAGCTGTTTTAGAGCATGAGAAACAGGTTGACTGCAGTTTTTCAAAATCAATGTTTACAAACATGTTTCACTGTCAGATGCTGTTCAAATATGATAAATATGAAGGCAATAGCTGTTTCCAGTCACGTTGTATCAAGGAATTGACTCAATACAGTGAGTGGCACAAGTGGCATTTTCAGCCTGCGAAAAGCTGTTTTAGAGCATAAGAAACAGGTTGACTGCAGTTTTTCAAAATCAATGTTTACAAACATGTTTCACTGTCAGATGCTGTTCAAATATGATAAATATGAAGGCAATAGCTATTTCCAGTCACGTTGTATCAAGGAATTGACTCCATACAGTAAGTGGCAAAAGTGGCATTTTCAGCCCGCGAATAGCTATTTTCGAGCAATAGAAACGGGTAGACTGCAGTTTTTGAAAATCAATGTGTACAAACATGTTTCACTGTCAGATGCTGTTCAAATATGATAAATATGAAGGCAAAAGCTGTTTCCAGTCACATTGTATCAAGGAATTGATTACATATAGTGAGTGGCAAAAGTGGCATTTTCAGCCCGCGAAAAGCTGTTTTAGAGCATTAGACATAGCAACAGTTTACAATTTGAAAATCAATGTTTACAAACATGTTTCACTGTCAGATGCTGTTCAAATATGATAAATATGAAGGCAAAAGCTGTTTCCAATAATATCGTGTCAAGGAATTGACTCAATACAGTGAGTGGCAAAAGTGGCATTTTCAGCCTGCGAAAAGCTGTTTTAGAGCATTAGAAATAGCAACAGTGCACTTTTTGAAAATCAATGTTTACAAACATGTTTCACTGTCAGATGCTGTTCAAATATGATAAATATGAAGGCAATAGCTGCTTCCAGTCACGTTGTATCAAGGAATTGACTCCATACAGTGAGTGGCACAAGTGGCATTTTCAGCCTGCGAAAAGCTGTTTTAGAGCATGAGAGACAGGTAGACTGCAGTTTTTCAAAATCAATGTTTACAAACATGTTTCACTGTCAGATGCTGTTCAAATATGATAGATAGAAAGGCAAAAGCTTTTTCCAGTCACGTTGTATGAAGGAATTGACTCCATACAGTAAGTTTCAAAAGTGGCATTTTCAGCCCGCGAAAAGCTGTTTAAGAGCATGAGAAACAGGTAGACTGCAGTTTTTAAAAATCAATGTTTACAAACATGTTTCAGTGTCAGATGCTGTTCAAATATGATAAATATGAAGGCAAAAGCTGTTTCCAGTCACGTTGTATCATGGAATTGACTCCATACAGTAAGTGGCAAAAGTGGCAATTTCAGCCCGCGAAAAACTGTTTTAGAGCATTAGAAATAGCAACAGTGCACTTTTTGAGAATCAATGTTTACCAACATGTTTCACTGTCAGATGCTGTTCAAATATGATAAATATGAAGGCAACAGCTGTTTCCAGTCGCGTTGTATCACGGAATTGACTCAATACAGTGATTGGCAAAAGTGGCATTTTCAGCCCGCAAAAAGCTTTTTTAGAGCATTAGAAATAGCAACAGTGCACTTTTTGAAAATCAATGTTTACAAACATGCTTCACTGTCAGATGCTGTTTAAATATGATAAATATGAAGGCAATAACTGCTTCCAGTCACGTTGTATCAAGGAATTGACTCCATACAGTAAATATCAAAAGTGGCATTTTCAGCCCGCGAAAAGCTGTTTTAGAGCATTAGAAACAGGTTGACTGCAGTTTTTCAAAATCAATGTTTACAAACATGTTTCACTGTCAGATGCTGTTCAAATATGATAAATATGAAGGCAAAAGCTGTTTCTAGTCACGTTGTATCAAGGAATTGACTCCATAAGGTAAGTGGCAAAAGTGGCATTTTCAGCCCGCGAAAAGCTGTTATAGAGCATGAGAAACAGGTAGACTGCAGTTTTTCAAAATCAATGTTTACAAACAAGTTTCACTGTCAGATGCTGTTCAAATATGATAAATATGAAGGCAAAAGCTGTTTCCAGTCACATTGTATGAAGGAATTGACTCCATACAGTGAGTGGCAAAAGTGGCATTTTCAGCGCGCGAAAAGCTGTTTGAGAGCATTAGACATAGCAACAGTGCACAATTTGAAAATCAATGTTTACAAACATGTTTCACTGTCACATGCTGTTTAAATATGATAAATATGAAGGCAAAAGCTTTTTCCTGTCACTTTGTATAAAGGAATTAACTCCATACAGTAAATGGCAAAAGTGGCATTTTCAGCCAGCGAAAAGCTGTATTAGAGCAATAGAAATAGCAACAGTGCACTTTTTGAAAATCAATGTTTACAAACATGTTTCACTGTCAGATGCTGTTCAAATATGATAGATATGAAGGCAAAAGCTTTTTCCAGTCACGTTGGATAAAGGAATTGACTCCATACAGTGAGTGGCAAAAGTGGCATTTTCAGCCCGCGAAAAGCTGTTTTAGAGCATTAGAAATAGCAACAGTGCTCTTTTTTAAAATCAAAGTATACAAACATGTTTCACTGTCAGATGCTGTTCAATTATGATAAATATGAAGGCAAAAGCTGTTTCCAGTCAGGTTGTATGAAGGAATTGACTCAATACAGTGAGTGGCAAAAGTGACATTTTCAGCCCGCGAAAAGCTGTTATAGAGCATGAGAAACAGGTAGACTGCAGTTTTTCAAAATCAATGTTTACAAACATGTTTCACTGTCAGATGCTGTTCAAATATGATAAATATGAAGGCAAAAGCTGTTTCCAGTCACGTTGTATCAAGGAATTGACTCCATAAGGTAAGTGGCCAAAGATGCATTTTCAGCCCGCGAAAAGCTGTTATAGAGAATGAGAAAAAGGTAGACTGCAGTTTTTCAAAATCAATGTTTACAAACAAGTTTCACTGTCAGATGCTGTTCAAATATGATAAACATGAAGGCAAAAGCTGTTTCCAGTCACATTGTATGAAGGAATTGACTCAATACATTGAGTGGCAAAAGTGGCATTTTCAGCGCGCGAAAAGCTGTTTAAGAGCATTAGACATAGCAACAGTTTACAATTTGAAAATCAATGTTTACAAACATGTTTCACTGTCAGATGCTATTCAAATATGATAAATATGAAGGCAAAAGCTGTTTCCAGTCACTTTGTATAAAGGAATTGACTCCATACTGTAAATGGCAAAAGTGGCATTTTCAGCCAGCGAAAAGCTGTATTAGAGCAATAGAAATAGCAACAGTGCTCTTTTTTAAAATCAATGTATACAAACATGTTTCACTGTCAGATGCTGTTCAAATATGATAAATATGAAGGCAAAAGCTTTTTCCAGTCAGGTTGTTTGAAGGAATTGACTCAATACAGTGAGTGGCATAAGTGACATTTTCAGCCCGCGAAAAGCTGTTTTAGAGCAATAGACATAGCAACAGTGCACAATTTGAAAATCAATGTTTACAAACATGTTTCACTGTCAGATGCTTTTCAAATATGATAGATATGAAGGCAAAAGCTTTTTCCAGTCACGTTGGATGAAGGAATTGAGTCCATACAGTGAGTGGCAAAAGTGGCATTTTCAGCCCGCGAAAAGCTGTTTTAGAGCATTAGAAACAGGTTGACTTTAGTTTTTCAAAACCAATGTTTACAAACATGTTTCACTGTCAGATGCTGTTCAAATATGATAAATATGAAGGCTAAAGCTGTTTCCAGTCATGTTGTATCAAGGAATTTACTCCATACAGTGAGTGGCAAAAGTGGCATCTTCAGCCCGCGAATAGCTGTTTTAGAGCATTAGACATAGCAACAGTGCACAATTTGAAAATCAATGTTAACAAACATGTTTCACTGTCAGATGCTGATCAAATATGATAGATATGAAGGCAAAAGCTGTTTCCAGTAACGTTGTATGAAGGAATTGACTCCATACAGTGAGTGGCAAAAGTGGCATTTTCAGCCCGCGAAAAGCTGTTTTAGAGCATGAGAAAATGGTAGACTGCAGTTTTTCAAAATCAATGTTTACAAACATTTTTCACTGTCAGATGCTGTTCAAATATGATAAATATGAAGGCAAAAGCTGTTTCCAGTCAGGTTGTGTCAAGGAATTGACTCCATGCAGTGAGTGGCAAAAGTGGCATTTTCAGCCCGCGAAAAGCTGTTTTAGAGCATGAGAGACAGGTAGACTGCAGTTTTTCAAAATCAATGTTTACAAACATGTTTCACTGTCAGATGCTGTTCAAATATGATAAATATGAAGGCAAAAGCTGTTTCCAATAATATCGTGTCAAGGAATTGACTCAATACAGTGAGTGGCAAAAGTGGCATTTTCAGCCTGCGAAAAGCTGTTTTAGAGCATTAGAAATAGCAACAGTGCACTTTTTGAAAATCAATGTTTACAAACATGTTTCACTGTCAGATGCTGTTCAAATATGATAAATATGAAGGCAATAGCTGCTTCCAGTCACGTTGTATCAAGGAATTGACTCCATACAGTGAGTGGCACAAGTGGCATTTTCAGCCTGCGAAAAGCTGTTTTAGAGCATGAGAGACAGGTAGACTGCAGTTTTTCAAAATCAATGTTTACAAACATGTTTCACTGTCAGATGCTGTTCAAATATGATAGATAAGAAGGCAAAAGCTTTTTCCAGTCACGTTGTATGAAGGAATTGACTCCATACAGTAAGTTTCAAAAGTGGCATTTTCAGCCCGCGAAAAGCTGTTTAAGAGCATGAGAAACAGGTAGACTGCAGTTTTTAAAAATCAATGTTTACAAACATGTTTCAGTGTCAGATGCTGTTCAAATATGATAAATATGAAGGCAAAAGCTGTTTCCAGTCACGTTGTATCATGGAATTGACTCCATACAGTAAGTGGCAAAAGTGGCAATTTCAGCCCGCGAAAAACTGTTTTAGAGCATTAGAAATAGCAACAGTGCACTTTTTGAGAATCAATGTTTACCAACATGTTTCACTGTCAGATGCTGTTCAAATATGATAAATATGAAGGCAAAAGCTGTTTCCAGTCGCGTTGTATCACGGAATTGACTCAATACAGTGATTGGCAAAAGTGGCATTTTCAGCCCGCAAAAAGCTTTTTTAGAGCATTAGAAATAGCAACAGTGCACTTTTTGAAAATCAATGTTTACAAACATGCTTCACTGTCAGATGCTGTTTAAATATGATAAATATGAAGGCAATAACTGCTTCCAGTCACGTTGTATCAAGGAATTGACTCCATACAGTAAGTATCAAAAGTGGCATTTTCAGCCCGCGAAAAGCTGTTTTCGAGCATGAGAAACAGGTAGACTGCAGTTTTTCAAAATCAATGTTTACAAACATGTTTCACTGTCAGATGCTGTTCAAATATGATAAATATGAAGGCAAAAGCTGTTTCCAGTCACGTTGTATCAAGGAATTTACTCCATAAGGTAAGTGGCAAAAGTGGCATTTTCAGCCCGCGAAAAGCTGTTATAGAGCATGAGAAACAGGTAGACTGCAGTTTTTCAAAATCAATGTTTACAAACAAGTTTCACTGTCAGATGCTGTTCAAATATGATAAACATGAAGGCAAAAGCTGTTTCCAGTCACATTGTATGAAGGAATTTACTCCATACAGTGAGTGGCAAAAGTGGCATCTTCAGCCCGCGAATAGCTGTTTTAGAGCATTAGACATAGCAACAGTGCACAATTTGAAAATCAATGTTAACAAACATGTTTCACTGTCAGATGCTGTTCAAATATGATAGATATGAAGGCAAAAGCTGTTTCCAATAATATCGTGTCAAGGAATTGACTCAATACAGTGAGTGGCAAAAGTGGCATTTTCAGCCTGCGAAAGGCTGTTTTAGAGCATTAGAAATAGCAACAGTGCACTTTTTGAAAATCAATGTTTACAAACATGTTTCACTGTCAGATGCTGTTCAAATATGATACATATGAAGGCAATAGCTGTTTCCAGTCACGTTGTATCAAGGAATTGACTCAATACAGTGAGTGGCACAAGTGGCATTTTCAGCCCGCGAAAAGCTGTTTTAGAGCATGAGAGACAGGTAGACTGCAGTTTTTCAAAATCAATGTTTACAAACATGTTTCACTGTCAGATGCTGTTCAAATATGATAAATATGAAGGCAAAAGCTGTTTCCAGTCAGGTTGTGTCAAGGAATTGACTCCATGCAGTGAGTGGCAAAAGTGACATTTTCGGCCCGCGAAAAGCTGTTTTAGACCAATAGACATAGCAACAGTGCACTTTTTGAAAATCAATGTTTACAAACATGTTTCACTGTCAGATGCTGTTCAAATATGATAAAAATGAAGGCAAAAGCTGTTTCCTGTCACGTTGTATCAAGGAATTGACTCCATACAGTAAGTATCAAAAGTGGCATTTTCAGCCCGCGAAAAGCTGTTTCAGACCATGAGAAACAATGAGACTGCAGTTTTTCAAAATCAGTGTTTACAAGCATGTTTCACTTTCAGATGCTGTTCAAATATGATAAAATGAAGGCTAAAGCTCTCTCCAGTCACTTTGTGTAAGGGAATTGACTCCATACAGTAAGTTTCAAAAGTGGCATTTTCAGCCCGCGAAAAGCTGTTTAAGAGCATGAGAAACAGGTAGACTGCAGTTTTTAAAAATCAATGTTTACTAACATGTTTCAGTGTCAGATGCTGTTCAAATATGATAAATATGAAGGCAAAAGCTGTTTCCAGTCACGTTGTATCATGGAATTGACTCCATACAGTAAGTGGCAAAAGTGGCAATTTCAGCCTGCGAAAAGCTGTTTTAGAGCAGGAAAAACAGCTAGTCTGCAGTATTTCAAAATCAATGTTTACAAACATGTTTCACTGTGAGATGCTGTTCAAATATGATAAATATGAAGGCAAAAGCTATTTCCAGTCACGTTGTATCAAGGAATTGACTCCATACAGTAAGTGGCAAAAGTGGCATTTTCAGCCCGCGAATAGCTATTTTCGAGCAATAGAAACGGGTAGACTGCAGTTTTTGAAAATCAATGTGTACAAACATGTTTCACTTTCAGATGCTGTTCAAATATGATAAATATGAAGGCAAAAGCTGTTTCTAATAAAATCGTGTCAAGGAATTGACTCCATGCAGTGAGTGGCAAAAGTGACATTTTCAGCCCGCGAAAAGCTGTTTTAGAGCAATAGACATAGCAACAGTGCACAATTTGAAAATCAATGTTTACAAACATGTTTCACTGTCAGATGCTGTTCAAATATGATAGATATGAAGGCAAAAGCTTTTTCCAGTCACGTTGGATGAAGGAATTGACTCCATACAGTGAGTGGCAAAAGTGTCATTTTCAGCCCGCGAAGAGCTGTTTTAGACCATTAGAAATAGCAACAGTGCACTTTTTGAAAATCAATGTTTACAAACATGCTTCACTGTCAGATGCTGTTTAAATATGATAAATATGAAGGCAATAACTGTTTCCAGTCACGTTGTATATAGGAATTGACTCCAAACAGTAAGTGGCAAAAGTGTCATTTTAAGCCCGCGAAAAGCTGTTTTAGAGCATTAGAAACAGGTTGACTGCAGTTTTTCAAAATCAATGTTTACAAACATGTTTCACTGTCAGATGCTGTTCAAATATGATAAATATGAAGGCAAAAGCTGTTTCCAGTCACGTTGTATCAAGGAATTGACTCCATAAGGTAAGTGGCAAAAGTGGCATTTTCAGGCCGCGAAAAGCTGTTATAGAGCATGAGAAAAAGGTAGACTGCAGTTTTTCAAAATCAATATTTACAAACAAGTTTCACTGTCAGATGCTGTTCAAATATGATAAATATGAAGGCAAAAGCTGTTTCCAGTCACATTGTATGAAGGAATTTACTCCATACAGTGAGTGACAAAAGTGGCATTTTCAGCCCGCGAAAAGCTGTTTTAGAGCATTAGAAATAGCAACAGTGCACTTTTTGAAAATCAATGTTTACAAACATGCTTCACTGTCAGATGCTCTTTAAATATGATAAATATGAAGGCAATAACTGTTTCCAGTCACGTTGTATCAAGGAATTGACTCCAAACAGTAAGTGGCAAAAGTGGCATTTTCAGCCCGCGAAAAGCTTTTTTAGAGCATTAGAAACAGGTTGACTGCAGTTTTTCAAAATCAATGTTTACAAACAAGTTTCACTGTCAGATGCTGTTCAAATATGATAAATATGAAGGCAAAAGCTGTTTCCAGTCACATTGTATGAAGGAATTTACTCCATACAGTGAGTGGCAAAAGTGGCATTTTCAGCGCGCGAAAAGCTGTTTTAGAGCATTAGACATAGCAACAGTGCACAATTTGAAAATCAATGTTTACAAACATGTTTCACTGTCACATGCTGTTTAAATATGATAAATATGAAGGCAAAAGCTTTTTCCAGTCACTTTGTATAAAGTAGTTAACTCCATACAGTAAATGGCAAAAGTGGCATTTTCAGCCCGCGAAAAGCTGTATTAGAGCAATAGAAATAGCAACAGTGCACTTTTTTAAAATCAATGTTTACAAACATGTTTCACTGTCAGATGCTGTTCAAATATGATAAATATGAAGGCAAAAGCTGTTTCCAGTCAGGTTGTATGAAGGAATTGACTCAATACAGTGAGTGGTAAAAGTGACATTTTCAGCCCGCGAAAAGCTGTTTTAGAGCAATAGACATAGCAATAGTGCACTTTTTGAAAATCAATGTTTACAAACATGTTTCACTGTCAGATGCTGTTCAAATATGATAGATTTGAAGGCAAAAGCTTTTTCCAGTCACGTTGGATGAAGGAATTGACTCCATACAGTGAGTGGCAAAAGTGGCATTTTCAGCCCGCGAAAAGCTGTTTTGGAGCATTCGAAACAGGTAGACTGCAGTTTTTCAAAACCAATGTTTACAAACATGTTTCACTGTCAGATGCTGTTCAAATATGATAAATATGAAGGCAACAGCTGTTTCCAGTCATGTTGTATCAAGGAATTTACTCCATACAGTGAGTGGCAAAAGTGGCATTTTCAGCCCGCGAAAAGCTGTTTTAGAGCATTAGACATAGCAACAGTGCACAATTTGAAAATCAATGTTAACAAACATGTTTCACTGTCAGATGCTGTTCAAATATGATAAATATGAAGGCAAAAGCTGTTTCCAGTCATGTTGTATCAAGGAATTGACTAAGTACAGTGAGTTGCAAAAGTGGCATTTTCAGCCCGCGAAAAGCTGTTTTAGAGCATTAGAAATAGCAACAGTGCACTTTTTGAAAATCAATGTTTACAAACATGTTTCACTGTCAGATGCTATTCAAATATGTTAAATATGAAGGCAAAAGCTGTTTCCAGTCACGTTGTATCAAGGAATTGACTCAATACAGTGAGTGGCAAAAGTGGCATTTTCAGCACGCGAAAAGCTGTTTTAGAGCATTAGAAATAGCAACAGTGCACTTTTTGAGAATCAATGTTTACCAACATGTTTCACTGACAGATGCTGTTCAAATATGATAAATATGAAGGCAAAAGCTGTTTCCAGTCACGTTGTATCACGGAATTGACTCAATACAGTGAGTGGCAAAAGTGGCATTTTCAGCCCGCGAAAAGCTTTTTTAGAGCATTAGAAATAGCAACAGTGCACTTTTTGAAAATCAAGGTTTACAAACATGCTTCACTGTCAGATGCTGTTTAAATATGATAAATATGAAGGCAATAACTGCTTCCAGTCACGTTGTATCAAGGAATTGACTCCAAACAGTAAGTGGCAAAAGTGGCATTTTCAGCCCGCGAAAAGCTGTTTTAGAGCATTAGAAACAGGTTGACTGCAGTTTTTCAAAATCAATGTTTACAAACATGTTTCACTGTCACATGCTGTTTAAATATGATAAATATGAAGGCAAAAGCTTTTTCCAGTCACTTTGTATAAAGGAATTGACTCCATACAGTAAATGGCAAAAGTGGCATTTTCAGCCCGCGAAGAGCTGTTTTAGAGCAATAGAAATAGCAACAGTGCACTTTTTTAAAATCAATGTATACAAACATGTTTCACTGTCAGATGCTGTTCAAATATGATAAATATGAAGGCAAAAGCTTTTTCCAGTCAGGTTGTATGAAGGAATTGACTCAATACAGTGAGTGGCAAAAGTGACATTTTCAGCCCGCGAAAAGCTGTTTTAGAGCAATAGACATAGCAACAGTGCACAATTTGAAAATCAATGTTTACAAACATGTTTCACTGTCAGATGCTGTTCAAATATGATAGATATGAAGGCAAAAGCTTTTTCCAGTCACGTTGGATGAAGGAATTGACTCCATACAGTGAGTGGAAAAAGTGGCATTTTCAGGCCGCGAAAAGCTGTTATAGAGCATGAGAAAAAGGTAGACTGCAGTTTTTCAAAATCAATATTTACAAACAAGTTTCACTGTCAGATGCTGTTCAAATATGATAAATATGAAGGCAAAAGCTGTTTCCAGTCACATTGTATGAAGGAATTGACTCCATACAGTGAGTGGCAAAAGTGGCATTTTCAGCGCGCGAAAAGCTGTTTTAGAG
Source organism: Dascyllus trimaculatus (assembly GCA_024666655.1). Lineage (NCBI taxonomy): Eukaryota > Metazoa > Chordata > Actinopteri > Pomacentridae > Dascyllus > Dascyllus trimaculatus. Next base: position 21,100 of record JAMOIN010000950.1, on the reverse strand, counting down.
CATTAGACATAGCAACAGTTTACAATTTGAAAATCAATGTTTACAAACAAGTTTCACTGTCAGATGCTGTTTAAATATGATAAATATGAAGGCAAAAGCTGTTTTCAGTCACGTTGTATCACGGAAATGACTCAATACAGTGAGTTGCAAAAGTGGCATTTTCAGCCAGCGAAAAGCTGTTTTAGAGCATTAGAAATAGCAACAGTGCACTTTTTGAAAATCAATGTTTAATAACATGTTTCACTGTCAGATGCTGTTCAAATATGATAAATATGAAGGCAAAAGCTGTTTCCAGTCACGTTGTATCAAGGAATTGACTCAATACAGTGAGTGGCAAAAGAGGCATTTTCAGCCCGCGAAAAGCTGTTTTAGAGCATTAGAAATAGCAACAGTGCACTTTTTGAAAATCAATGTTTACAAACATGCTTCACTGTCAGATGCTGTTTAAATATGATAAATATGAAGGCAATAACTGCTTCCAGTCACGTTGTATCAAGGAATTGACTCCAAACAGTAAGTGGCAAAAGTGGCATTTTCAGCCAGCGAAAAGCTGTTTTAGAGCATTAGAAACAGGTTGACTGCAGTTTTTCAAAATCAATGTTTACAAACATGTTTCACTGTCAGATGCTGTTCAAATATGATAAATATGAAGGCAACAGCTGTTTCCAGTCATGTTGTATCAAGGAATTTACTCCATACAGTGAGTGGCAAAAGTGGCATTTTCAGCCCGCGAAAAGCTGTTTTAGAGCATTAGACATAGCAACAGTGCACAATTTGAAAATCAATGTTAACAAACATGTTTCACTGTCAGATGCTGTTCAAATATGATAAATATGAAGGCAAAAGCTGTTTCCAGTCATGTTGTATCAAGGAATTGACTCAATACAGTGAGTTGCAAAAGTGGCATTTTCAGCCAGCGAAAAGCTGTTTTAGAGCATTAGAAATAGCAACAGTGCACTTTTTGAAAATCAATGTTTAATAACATGTTTCACTGTCAGATTCTGTTCAAATATGATAAATATGAAGGCAATAACTGCTTCCAGTCACGTTGTATCAAGGAATTGCCTCCAAACAGTAAGTGGCAAAAGTGGCATTTTCAGCGCGCGAAAAGCTGTTTTAGAGCATTAGACATAGCAACAGTTTACAATTTGAAAATCAATGTTTACAAACAAGTTTCACTGTCAGATGCTGTTTAAATATGATAAATATGAAGGCAAAAGCTGTTTTCAGTCACGTTGTATCACGGAAATGACTCAATACAGTGAGTTGCAAAAGTGGCATTTTCAGCCAGCGAAAAGCTGTTTTAGAGCATTAGAAATAGCAACAGTGCACTTTTTGAAAATCAATGTTTAATAACATGTTTCACTGTCAGATTCTGTTCAAATATGATAAATATGAAGGCAAAAGCTGTTTCCAGTCACGTTGTATCAAGGAATTGACTCAATTCATGAGTGGCAAAAGAGGCATTTTCAGCCCGCGAAAAGCTTTTTTAGAGCATTAGAAATAGCAACAGTGCACTTTTTGAAAATCAATGTTTACAAACATGCTTCACTGTCAGATGCTGTTTAAATATGATAAATATGAAGGCAATAACTGCTTCCAGTCACGTTGTATCAAGGAATTGACTCCAAACAGTAAGTGGCAAAAGTGGCATTTTCAGCCAGCGAAAAGCTGTTTTAGAGCATTAGAAACAGGTTGACTGCAGTTTTTCAAAATCAATGTTTACAAACATGTTTCACTGTCAGATGCTGTTCAAATATGATAAATATGAAGGCAAAAGCTGTTTCCAATATATTGTGTCAAGGAATTGACTCAATACAGTGAGTGGCAAAAGTGGCATTTTCAGCCTGCGAAAAGCTGTTTTAGAGCATTAGAAATAGCAACAGTGCACAATTTGAAAATCAATGTTTACAAACATGTTTCACTGTCAGATGCTGTTCAAATATGATAAATATGAAGGCAAAAGCTGTTTCCAGTCACGTTGTATCAAGGAGTTGACTACATATAGTGAGTGGCAAAAGGGGCATTTTCAGCCAGCGAAAAGCTGTTTTAGAGCATTAGAAATAGCAACAGTGCACTTTTTGAAAATCAATGTTTGTCAAACATGTTTCACTGCAGATGCTGTTCAAATATTATAAAAATGAAGGCAACAGCTGTTTCCAGTCAAGTTGTATTAAGGAATTGACTCCATACAGTGAGTGGCAAAAGACGCATTTTCAGCACGCGAAAAGCTGTTTTAGAGCATTAGAAATAGCAACAGTGCACTTTTTGAAAATCAATGTTTACAAACATGTTTCACTGTCAGATGCTGTTCAAAAATGATAAATCTGAAGGCAAAAGCTGTTTCCAGTCACGTTGTATCAAGGAATTGACTCAATACAGTGAGTTGCAAAAGTGGCATTTTCAGCCCGCGAAAAGCTGTTTTAGAGCATTAGAAATAGCAACAGTGCACTTTTTGAGAATCAATGTTTAACAACATGTTTCACTGTCAGATGCTGTTCAAGTATGATAAATATGAAGGCAAAAGCTGTTTCCAGTCACGTTGAATCACAGAATTGACTCAATACAGTGAGTGGCAAAAGTGGCATTTTCAGCCCGCGAAAAGCTGTTTTAGAGCAGTAGAAACAGGTTGACTGCAGTTTTTCAAAATCAATGTTTACAAACATGTTTCACTGTCAGATGCTGTTCAAATATGATAAATATGAAGGCAAAAGCTGTTTCCAGTCACATTGTATGAAGGAATTTACTCCATACAGTGAGTGGCAAAAGTGGCATTTTCAGCGCGCGAAAAGCTGTTTTAAAGCATTAGACATAGCAACAGTTTACAATTTGAAAATCAATGTTTACAAACATGTTTCACTGTCACATGCTGTTTAAATATGATAAATATGAAGGCAAAAGCTTTTTCCAATCACTTTGTATAAATTAATTAACTCCATACAGTAAATGGCAAAAGTGGCATTTTCAGCCAGCGAAAAGCTGTATTAGAGCATTAGACATAGCAACAGTGCACTTTTTTAAAATCAATGTTTACAAACATGTTTCACTGTCAGATGCTGTTCAAATATGATAAATATGAAGGCAAAAGCTGTTTCCAGTCACTTTGTATAAATTAATTAACTCCATACAGTAAATGGCAAAAGTGGCATTTTCAGCCAGCGAAAAGCTGTATTAGAGCATTAGACATAGCAACAGTGCACTTTTTGAAAATCAATGTTTACAAACATGTTTCACTGTCAGATGCTATTCAAATATGATAAATATGAAGGCAAAAGCTGTTTCCAGTCACGTTGTATCAAGGAATTGACTCAATACAGTGAGTTGCAAAAGTGGCATTTTCAGCACGCGAAAAGCTGTTATAGAGCATGAGAAACAGGTAGACTGCAGTTTTTCAAAATCAATGTTTACAAACAAGTTTCACTGTCAGATGCTGTTCAAATATGATAAATATGAAGGCAAAAGCTGTTTCCAGTCACATTGTATGAAGGAATTGACTCCATACAGTGAGTGGCAAAAGTGGCATTTTCAGCCCGCGAAAAGCTGTTTTAGAGCATTAGACATAAGAACAGTTTACAATTTTAAAATCAATGTTTACAAACATGTTTCACTGTCACATGCTGTTTAAATATGATAAATATGAAGGCAAAAGCTTTTTCCAGTCACGTTGGATGAAGGAATTGACTCCATACAGTGAGTGGCAAAAGTGGCATTTTCAGCCCGCGAAAAGCTGTTTTAGAGCAGTAGAAATAGCAACAGTGCACTTTTTGAAAATCAATGTTTACAAACATGCTTCACTGTCAGATGCTGTTTAAATATGATAAATATGAAGGCAATAACTGTTTCCAGTCACGTTGTATCAAGGAATTGACTCCAAACTGTAAGTGGCAAAAGTGACATTTTCAGCCCGCGAAAAGCTGTTTTAGAGCATTAGAAACAGGTTGACAGCAGTTTTTCAAAATCAATGTTTACAAACATGTTTCACTGTCAGATGCTGTTCAAATATGATAAATATGAAGGCAAAAGCTGTTTCCAGTCACGTTGTATCAAGGAATTGACTCCATAAGGTAAGTGGCAAAAGTGGCATTTTCAGTCCGCGAAAAGCTGTTATAGAGCATGAGAAACAGGTAGACTGCAGTTTTTCAAAATCAATGTTTACAAACAAGTTTCACTGTCAGATGCTGTTTAAATATGATAAATATGAAGGCAAAAGCTGTTTCCAGTCACGTTGTATCAAGGAATTGACTCAATACAGTGAGTTGCAAAAGTGGCATTTTCAGCCCGCGAAAAGCTGTTTTAGAGCATTAGACATAGCAACAGTTTACAATTTGAAAATCAATGTTTACAAACATGTTTCACTGTCAGATGCTGTTCAAATATGATAAATATGAAGGCAAAAGCTGTTTCCAGTCAGGTTGTATGAAGGAATTGACTCAATACAGTGAGTGGCAAAAGTGACATTTTCAGCCCGCGAAAAGCTGTTTTAGAGCAATAGACATAGCAACAGTGCACAATTTGAAAATCAATGTTTAATAACATGTTTCACTGTCAGATGCTGTTCAAATATGATAAATATGAAGGCAAAGGCTGTTTCCAGTCACGTTGTATTAAGGAATTGACTCCATACAGTGAGTGGCAAAAGTGGCATTTTAGCCCAAGTGAAAAGCTGTTTTGTAGAGCATTAGAAATAGCAATAGTGCACTTTTTGAAAATCAATGTTACAAACATGCTTCACTGTCAGATGCTGTTTAAATATGATAAATATGAAGGCAATAACTGCTTCCAGTCACGTTGTATCAAGGAATTGACTCTAAACAGTAAAGTGGCAAAAGTGGCATTTTCAGCCCGCGAAAAGCTGTTTTAGAGCATTAGAAACAGGTTAACGCAGTTTTTCAAAATCAATGTTTACAAACATGTTTCACTGTCAGATGCTGTTCAAATATGATAAATATGGGCAAAAGCTGTTTCAATAATATCGTGTCAAGGAATTGACTCAATACAGTGAGTGGCAAAAGTGGCATTTTCAGCCTGCGAAGAAGCTGTTTGAGAGCATTAACAGAAATAGCAACAGTGCACAATTTCAAAACAATGTTTACAAACATGTTTCACTGTCAGATGCTGTTTAAATATGATAAATATGAAGGCAAAAGCTGTTTCCAGTCACGTTGTATCAAGGAGTTGACTACATATAGTGAGTGGCAAAAGGGGCATTTTCAGCCCGCGAAAAGCTGTTTTAGAGCATTAGAAATAGCAACAGTGCACTTTTTGAAAATCAATGTTTTTCAAACATGTTTCACTGCAGATGCTGTTCAAATATTATAAAAATGAAGGCAACAGCTGTTTCCAGTCACGTTGTATCAAGGAATTGACTCCATACATTAAGTGGCAAAAGTCGCATTTTCAGCCCGCGAAAAGCTGTTTTAGAGCATGAGAAAAAGGTAGACTGCAGTTTTTCAAAATCAATATTTACAAACAAGTTTCACTGTCAGATGCTGTTCAAATATGATAAATATGAAGGCAAAAGCTGTTTCCAGTCACATTGTATGAAGGAATTGACTCCATACAGTGAGTGGCAAAAGTGGCATTTTCAGCGCGCGAAAAGCTGTTTTAGAGCATTAGACATAGCAACAGTTTACAATTTGAAAATCAATGTTTACAAACAAGTTTCACTGTCAGATGCTGTTTAAATATGATAAATATGAAGGCAAAAGCTGTTTTCAGTCACGTTGTATCACGGAAATGACTCAATACAGTGAGTTGCAAAAGTGGCATTTTCAGCCCGCGAAAAGCTGTTTTAGAGCATTAGAAATAGCAACAGTGCACTTTTTGAAAATCAATGTTTAATAACATGTTTCACTGTCAGATTCTGTTCAAATATGATAAATATGAAGGCAAAAGCTGTTTCCAGTCACGTTGTATCAAGGAATTGACTCAATTCATGAGTGGCAAAAGAGGCATTTTCAGCCCGCGAAAAGCTTTTTTAGAGCATTAGAAATAGCAACAGTGCACTTTTTGAAAATCAATGTTTACAAACATGCTTCACTGTCAGATGCTGTTTAAATATGATAAATATGAAGGCAATAACTGCTTCCAGTCACGTTGTATCAAGGAATTGACTCCAAACAGTAAGTGGCAAAAGTGGCATTTTCAGCCAGCGAAAAGCTGTTTTAGAGCATTAGAAACAGGTTGACTGCAGTTTTTCAAAATCAATGTTTACAAACATGTTTCACTGTCAGATGCTGTTCAAATATGATAAATATGAAGGCAAAAGCTGTTTCCAATATATTGTGTCAATGAATTGACTCAATACAGTGAGTGGCAAAAGTGGCATTTTCAGCCTGCGAAAAGCTGTTTTAGAGCATTAGAAATAGCAACAGTGCACAATTTGAAAATCAATGTTTACAAACATGTTTCACTGTCAGATGCTGTTCAAATATGATAAATATGAAGGCAAAAGCTGTTTCCAGTCACGTTGTATCAAGGAGTTGACTACATATAGTGAGTGGCAAAAGACGCATTTTCAGCACGCGAAAAGCTGTTTTAGAGCATTAGAAATAGCAACAGTGCACTTTTTGAAAATCAATGTTTACAAACATGTTTCACTGTCAGATGCTGTTCAAAAATGATAAATCTGAAGGCAAAAGCTGTTTCCAGTCACGTTGTATCAAGGAATTGACTCAATACAGTGAGTTGCAAAAGTGGCATTTTCAGCCCGCGAAAAGCTGTTTTAGAGCATTAGAAATAGCAACAGTGCACTTTTTGAGAATCAATGTTTAACAACATGTTTCACTGTCAGATGCTGTTCAAGTATGATAAATATGAAGGCAAAAGCTGTTTCCAGTCACGTTGAATCACAGAATTGACTCAATACAGTGAGTGGCAAAAGTGGCATTTTCAGCCCGCGAAAAGCTGTTTTAGAGCATTAGAAATAGCAACAGTGCACTTTTTGAAAATCAATGTTTACAAACATGCTTCACTGTCAGACGCTCTTTAAATATGATAAATATGAAGGCAATAACTGTTTCCAGTCACGTTGTATCAAGGAATTGACTCCAAACAGTAAGTGGCAAAAGTGGCATTTTCAGCCCGCGAAAAGCTGTTTTAGAGCAGTAGAAACAGGTTGACTGCAGTTTTTCAAAATCAATGTTTACAAACATGTTTCACTGTCAGATGCTGTTCAAATATGATAAATATGAAGGCAAAAGCTGTTTCCAGTCACATTGTATGAAGGAATTTACTCCATACAGTGAGTGGCAAAAGTGGCATTTTCAGCGCGCGAAAAGCTGTTTTAAAGCATTAGACATAGCAACAGTTTACAATTTGAAAATCAATGTTTACAAACATGTTTCACTGTCACATGCTGTTTAAATATGATAAATATGAAGGCAAAAGCTTTTTCCAGTCACTTTGTATAAATTAATTAACTCCATACAGTAAATGGCAAAAGTGGCATTTTCAGCCAGCGAAAAGCTGTATTAGAGCATTAGACATAGCAACAGTGCACTTTTTTAAAATCAATGTTTACAAACATGTTTCACTGTCAGATGCTGTTCAAATATGATAAATATGAAGGCAAAAGCTGTTTCCAGTCAGGTTGTATGAAGGAATTGACTCAATACAGTGAGTGGTAAAAGTGACATTTTCAGCCCGCGAAAAGCTGTTTTAGAGCAATAGACATAGCAATAGTGCACAATTTGAAAATCAATGTTTACAAACATGTTTCACTGTCACATGCTGTTTAAATATGATAAATATGAAGGCAAAAGCTTTTTCCAGTCACTTTGTATAAAGGAATTACTCCATACAGTAAATGGCAAAAGTGGCATTTTCAGCCAGCGAAAAGCTGTATTAGAGCATTAGACATAGCAACAGTGCACTTTTTTAAAATCAATGTTTACAAACATGTTTCACTGTCAGATGCTGTTCAAATATGATAAATATGAAGGCAAAAGCTGTTTCCAGTCAGGTTGTATGAAGGAATTGACTCAATACAGTGAGTGGTAAAAGTGACATTTTCAGCCCGCGAAAAGCTGTTTTAGAGCAATAGACATAGCAATAGTGCACAATTTGAAAATCAATGTTTACAAACATGTTTCACTGTCAGATGCTGCTCAAATATGATAGATATGAAGGCAAAAGCTTTTTCCAGTCACGTTGGATGACGGAATTGACTCAATACAGTGAGTTGCAAAAGTAGCATTTTCAGCCCGCGAAAAGCTGTTTTGGAGCATTAGAAACAGGTAGACTGCAGTTTTTCAAAACCAATGTTTACAAACATGTTTCACTGTCAGATGCTGTTCAAATATGATAAATATGAAGGCTAAAGCTGTTTCCAGTCATGTTGTATCAAGGAATTTACTCCATACAGTGAGTGGCAAAAGTGGCATTTTCAGCCCGCGAAAAGCTGTTTTAGAGCATTAGACATAGCAACAGTGCACAATTTGAAAATCAATGTTAACAAACATGTTTCACTGTCAGATGCTGTTCAAATATGATAAATATGAAGGCAAAAGCTGTTTCCAGTCACGTTGTATCAAGGAATTGACTAAGTACAGTGAGTTGCAAAAGTGGCATTTTCAGCCCGCGAAAAGCTGTTTTAGAGCATTAGAAATAGCAACAGTGCACTTTTTGAAAATCAATGTTTACAAACATGTTTCACTGTCAGATGCTATTCAAATATGATAAATATGAAGGCAAAAGCTGTTTCCAGTCACGTTGTATCAAGGAATTGACTCAATACAGTGAGTTGCAAAAGTGGCATTTTCAGCACGCGAAAAGCTGTTATAGAGCATGAGAAACAGGTAGACTGCAGTTTTTCAAAATCAATGTTTACAAACAAGTTTCACTGTCAGATGCTGTTCAAATATGATAAATATGAAGGCAAAAGCTGTTTCCAGTCACATTGTATGAAGGAATTGACTCCATACAGTGAGTGGCAAAAGTGGCATTTTCAGCCGCGAAAAGCTGTTTTAGAGCATTAGACATAGCAACAGTTTACAATTTGAAAATCAATGTTTACAAACATGTTTCACTGTCACATGCTGTTTAAATATGATAAATATGAAGGCAAAAGCTTTTCCAGTCACTTTGTATGAAGGAATTGACTCCATACAGTAAATGGCAAAAGTGGCATTTTCAGCCCGCGAAAAGCTGTTTTAGAGCAGTAGAAATAGCAACAGTGCACTTTTTGAAAATCAATGTTTACAAACATGCTTCACTGTCAGATGCTGTTTAAATATGATAAATATGAAGGCAATAACTGTTTCCAGTCACGTTGTATCAAGGAATTGAGTCCAAACAGTAAGTGGCAAAAGTGACATTTTCAGCCCGCGAAAAGCTGTTTTAGAGCATTAGAAACAGGTTGACAGCAGTTTTTCAAAATCAATGTTTACAAACATGTTTCACTGTCAGATGCTGTTCAAATATGATAAATATGAAGGCAAAAGCTGTTTCCAATAATATCGTGTCAAGGAATTGACTCAATACAGTGAGTGGCAAAAGTGGCATTTTCAGCCTGCGAAAAGCTGTTTTAGAGCATTAGAAATAGCAACAGTGCACTTTTTGAAAATCAATGTTTACAAACATGTTTCACTGTCATATGCTGTTCAAATATGATAAATATGAAGGCAAAAGCTGTTTCCAGTCACGTTGTATCAAGGAATTGACTCCATACAGTGAGTGGCAAAAGTGGCATTTTCAGCCCGCGAAAAGCTGTTTTAGAGCATTAGAAATAGCAACAGTGCACTTTTTGAAAATCAATGTTTTTCAAACATGTTTCACTGCAGATGCTGTTCAAATATTATAAAAATGAAGGCAACAGCTGTTTCCAGTCAAGTTGTATCAAGGAATTGACTCCATAAATTAAGTGGCAAAAGTCGCATTTTCAGCCCGCGAAAAGCTGTTTTAGAGCATGAGAAAAAGGTAGACTGCAGTTTTTCAAAATCAATATTTACAAACAAGTTTCACTGTCAGATGCTGTTCAAATATGATAAATATGAAGGCAAAAGCTGTTTCCAGTCACGTTGTATCAAGGAATTGACTCAATTCATGAGTGGCAAAAGAGGCATTTTCAGCCCGCGAAAAGCTTTTTTAGAGCATTAGAAATAGCAACAGTGCACTTTTTGAAAATCAATGTTTACAAACATGCTTCACTGTCAGATGCTGTTTAAATATGATAAATATGAAGGCAATAACTGTTTCCAGTCACGTTGTATCAAGGAATTGACTCCAAACAGTAAGTGGCAAAAGTGGCATTTTCAGCCCGCGAAAAGCTGTTTTAGAGCATTAGAAACAGGTTGACTGCAGTTTTTCAAAATCAATGTTTACAAACATGTTTCACTGTCAGATGCTGTTCAAATATGATAAATATGAAGGCAAAAGCTGTTTCCAGTCACGTTGTATCAAGGAATTGACTCCATACAGTGAGTGGCAAAAGTGGCATTTTCAGCCCGCGAAAAGCTGTTTTAGAGCATTAGAAACAGCTAACTGCAGTTTTTCAAAATCAATGTTTACAAACATGTTTCACTGTCAGATGCTGTTCAAATATGATAAATATGAAGGCAAAAGCTGTTTCCAGTCACGTTGTATCAAGGAGTTGACTACATATAGTGAGTGGCAAAAGGGGCATTTTCAGCCCGCGAAAAGCTGTTTTAGAGCATTAGAAATAGCAACAGTGCACTTTTTGAAAATCAATGTTTTTCAAACATGTTTCACTGCAGATGCTGTTCAAATATTATAAAAATGAAGGCAACAGCTGTTTCCAGTCAAGTTGTATTAAGGAATTGACTCCATACAGTGAGTGGCAAAAGACGCATTTTCAGCACGCGAAAAGCTGTTTTAGAGCATTAGAAATAGCAACAGTGCACTTTTTGAAAATCAATGTTTACAAACATGTTTCACTGTCAGATGCTGTTCAAAAATGATAAATCTGAAGGCAAAAGCTGTTTCCAGTCACGTTGTATCAAGGAATTGACTCAATACAGTGAGTTGCAAAAGTGGCATTTTCAGCCCGCGAAAAGCTGTTTTAGAGCATTAGAAATAGCAACAGTGCACTTTTTGAGAATCAATGTTTAACAACATGTTTCACTGTCAGATGCTGTTCAAGTATGATAAATATGAAGGCAAAAGCTGTTTCCAGTCACGTTGAATCACAGAATTGACTCAATACAGTGAGTGGCAAAAGTGGCATTTTCAGCCCGCGAAAAGCTGTTTTAGAGCAGTAGAAACAGGTTGACTGCAGTTTTTCAAAATCAATGTTTACAAACATGTTTCACTGTCAGATGCTGTTCAAATATGATAAATATGAAGGCAATAACTGTTTCCAGTCACGTTGTATCAAGGAATTGACTCCAAACAGTAAGTGGCAAAAGTGGCATTTTCAGCCCGCGAAAAGCTGTTTTAGAGCAGTAGAAACAGGTTGACTGCAGTTTTTCAAAATCAATGTTTACAAACATGTTTCACTGTCAGATGCTGTTCAAATATGATAAATATGAAGGCAAAAGCTGTTTCCAGTCACATTGTATGAAGGAATTGACTCCATACAGTGAGTGGCAAAAGTGGCATTTTCAGCGCGCGAAAAGCTGTTTTAGAGCATTAGACATAGCAACAGTTTACCATTTGAAAATCAATGTTTACAAACATGTTTCACTGTCACATGCTGTTTAAATATGATAAATATGAAGGCAAAAGCTTTTTCCAGTCACTTTGTATAAAGGAATTTACTCCATACAGTAAATGGCAAAAGTGGCATTTTCAGCCCGCGAAAAGCTGTTTTAGAGCAATAGAAATAGCAACAGTGCACTTTTTTAAAATCAATGTTTACAAACATGTTTCACTGTCAGATGCTGTTCAAATATGATAAATATGAAGGCAAAAGCTGTTTCCAGTCAGGTTGTATGAAGGAATTGACTCAATACAGTGAGTGGTAAAAGTGACATTTTCAGCCCGCGAAAAGCTGTTTTAGAGCAATAGACATAGCAATAGTGCACAATTTGAAAATCAATGTTTACAAACATGTTTCACTGTCACATGCTGTTTAAATATGATAAATATGAAGGCAAAAGCTTTTTCCAGTCACTTTGTATAAATTAATTAACTCCATACAGTAAATGGCAAAAGTGGCATTTTCAGCCAGCGAAAAGCTGTATTAGAGCATTAGACATAGCAACAGTGCACTTTTTTAAAATCAATGTTTACAAACATGTTTCACTGTCAGATGCTGTTCAAATATGATAAATATGAAGGCAAAAGCTGTTTCCAGTCAGGTTGTATGAAGGAATTGACTCAATACAGTGAGTGGTAAAAGTGACATTTTCAGCCCGCGAAAAGCTGTTTTAGAGCAATAGACATAGCAATAGTGCACAATTTGAAAATCAATGTTTACAAACATGTTTCACTGTCAGATGCTGCTCAAATATGATAGATATGAAGGCAAAAGCTTTTTCCAGTCACGTTGGATGACGGAATTGACTCAATACAGTGAGTTGCAAAAGTAGCATTTTCAGCCCGCGAAAAGCTGTTTTGGAGCATTAGAAACAGGTAGACTGCAGTTTTTCAAAACCAATGTTTACAAACATGTTTCACTGTCAGATGCTGTTCAAATATGATAAATATGAAGGCTAAAGCTGTTTCCAGTCATGTTGTATCAAGGAATTTACTCCATACAGTGAGTGGCAAAAGTGGCATTTTCAGCCCGCGAAAAGCTGTTTTAGAGCATTAGACATAGCAACAGTGCACAATTTGAAAATCAATGTTAACAAACATGTTTCACTGTCAGATGCTGTTCAAATATGATAAATATGAAGGCAAAAGCTGTTTCCAGTCACGTTGTATCAAGGAATTGACTAAGTACAGTGAGTTGCAAAAGTGGCATTTTCAGCCCGCGAAAAGCTGTTTTAGAGCATTAGAAATAGCAACAGTGCACTTTTTGAAAATCAATGTTTACAAACATGTTTCACTGTCAGATGCTATTCAAATATGATAAATATGAAGGCAAAAGCTGTTTCCAGTCACGTTGTATCAAGGAATTGACTCAATACAGTGAGTTGCAAAAGTGGCATTTTCAGCACGCGAAAAGCTGTTATAGAGCATGAGAAACAGGTAGACTGCAGTTTTTCAAAATCAATGTTTACAAACAAGTTTCACTGTCAGATGCTGTTCAAATATGATAAATATGAAGGCAAAAGCTGTTTCCAGTCACATTGTATGAAGGAATTGACTCCATACAGTGAGTGGCAAAAGTGGCATTTTCAGCCCGCGAAAAGCTGTTTTAGAGCAGTAGAAATAGCAACAGTGCACTTTTTGAAAATCAATGTTTACAAACATGCTTCACTGTCAGATGCTGTTTAAATATGATAAATATGAAGGCAATAACTGTTTCCAGTCACGTTGTATCAAGGAATTGACTCCAAACAGTAAGTGGCAAAAGTGACATTTTCAGCCCGCGAAAAGCTGTTTTAGAGCATTAGAAACAGGTTGACAGCAGTTTTTCAAAATCAATGTTTACAAACATGTTTCACTGTCAGATGCTGTTCAAATATGATAAATATGAAGGCAAAAGCTGTTTCCAGTCACGTTGTATCAAGGAATTGACTCCATAAGGTAAGTGGCAAAAGTGGCATTTTCAGTCCGCGAAAAGCTGTTATAGAGCATGAGAAACAGGTAGACTGCAGTTTTTCAAAATCAATGTTTACAAACAAGTTTCACTGTCAGATGCTGTTTAAATATGATAAATATGAAGGCAAAAGCTGTTTCCAGTCACGTTGTATCAAGGAATTGACTCAATACAGTGAGTTGCAAAAGTGGCATTTTCAGCCCGCGAAAAGCTGTTTTAGAGCATTAGACATAGCAACAGTTTACAATTTGAAAATCAATGTTTACAAACATGTTTCACTGTCAGATGCTGTTCAAATATGATAAATATGAAGGCAAAAGCTGTTTCCAGTCAGGTTGTATGAAGGAATTGACTCAATACAGTGAGTGGCAAAAGTGACATTTTCAGCCCGCGAAAAGCTGTTTTAGAGCAATAGACATAGCAACAGTGCACAATTTGAAAATCAATGTTTAATAACATGTTTCACTGTCAGATGCTGTTCAAATATGATAAATATGAAGGCAAAGGCTGTTTCCAGTCACGTTGTATTAAGGAATTGACTCCATACAGTGAGTGGCAAAAGTGGCATTTTCAGCCCGCGAAAAGCTGTTTTAGAGCATTAGAAATAGCAATAGTGCACTTTTTGAAAATCAATGTTTACAAACATGCTTCACTGTCAGATGCTGTTTAAATATGATAAATATGAAGGCAATAACTGTTTCCAGTCACGTTGTATCAAGGAATTGACTCCAAACAGTAAGTGGCAAAAGTGGCATTTTCGGCTCGCGAAAAGCTGTTTTAGAGCATTAGAAACAGGTTGACTGCAGTTTTTCAAAATCAATGTTTACAAACATATTTCACTGTCAGATGCTGTTCAAATATGATAGATATGAAGGCAAAAGCTGTTTCCAGTCACGTTGGATGAAGGAATTGACTCCATACAGTGAGTGGCAAAAGTGGCATTTTCAGCCTGCGAAAAGCTGTTTTAGAGCATGAGAAAAAGGTTGACTGCAGTTTTTGAAAATCAATGTTTACAAACATGTTTCACTGTCAGATGCTGTTCAAATATGATAAATATGAAGGCAAAAGCTGTTTCCAGTCACGTTGTATCAAGGAGTTGACTACATATAGTGAGTGGCAAAAGGGGCATTTTCAGCCCGCGAAAAGCTGTTTTAGAGCATTAGAAATAGCAACAGTGCACTTTTTGAAAATCAATGTTTTTCAAACATGTTTCACTGCAGATGCTGTTCAAATATTATAAAAATGAAGGCAACAGCTGTTTCCAGTCAAGTTGTATCAAGGAATTGACTCCATACATTAAGTGGCAAAAGTCGCATTTTCAGCCCGCGAAAAGCTGTTTTAGAGCATGAGAAACAGGTATCCGGCAGATTTTCAAAATCAATGTTCACAAAAATGTTTCACTGTCAGATGCTGTTCAAATATTATAAATATGAAGGCAAAAGCTGTTTCCAGTCACGCTGTATCAAGTAATGGACTCCATACAGTGAGTGGCAAAAGTGGCATTTTCAGTCCGCGAAAAGCTGTTATAGAGCATGAGAAACAGGTAGACTGCAGATTTTAAAAATCAATGTTCACAAAAATGTTTCACAGTTAGATGCTGTTCAAATATGATAAATATGAAGGCAAAAGCTGTTTCCAGTCACGTTGTATCAAGTAATGGACTCCATACAGTGTGTGGCAAAAGTGACATTTTCAGCCCGCGAAAAGCTGTTTTAGAGCATTAGCATTGCAACAGTGCACTTTTTGAAAATCAATGTTTACAAACATGTTTCACTGTCAGATGCTGTTTAAATATGATAAATATGAAGGCAAAGGCTGTTTCCTGTCACGTTGTATCAAGGAATTGACTCAATACAGTGAGTGGCAAAAGACGCATTTTCAGCCCGCGAAAAGCTGTTTTAGAGCATTAGAAATAGCAACAGTGCACTTTTTGAAAATCAATGTTTACAAACATGTTTCACTGTCAGATGCTGTTCAAATATGATAAATATGAAGGGAAAAGCTGTTTCCAGTCACGTTGTATCAAGGAATTGACTCAATACAGTGAGTTGCAAAAGTGGCATTTTCAGCCCGCGAAAAGCTGTTTTAGAGCATTAGAAATAGCAACAATGCACTTTTTGAGAATCAATGTTTAACAACATGTTTCACTGTCAGATGCTCTTTAAATATGATAAATATGAAGGCAATAACTGTTTCCAGTCACGTTGTATCAAGGAATTGACTCCAAACAGTAAGTGGCAAAAGTGGCATTTTCAGCCCGCGAAAAGCTGTTTTAGAGCATTAGAAACAAGTTGACTGCAGTTTTTCAAAATCAATGTTTACAAACATGTTTCACTGTCAGATGCTGTTCAAATATGATAAATATGAAGGCAAAAGCTGTTTCCAGTCACGTTGTATCAAGGAATTGACTCCATAAGGTAAGTGGCAAAAGTGGCATTTTCAGCCCGCGAAAAGCTGTTATAGAGCATGAGAAACAGGTAGACTGCAGTTTTTCAAAATCAATGTTTACAAACAAGTTTCACTGTCAGATGCTGTTCAAATATGATAAATATGAAGGCAAAAGCTGTTTCCAGTCACGTTGTATCAAGGACTTGACTCAATACAGTGAGTGGCAAAAGTGGCATTTTCAGCGCGCGAAAAGCTGTTTTAGAGCATTAGACATAGCAACAGTTTACAATTTGAAAATCAATGTTTACAAACATGTTTCACTGTCACATGCTGTTTAAATATGATAAATATGAAGGCAAAAGCTTTTTCCAGTCACTTTGTATAAAGTAATTAACTCCATACAGTCAATGGCAAAAGTGGCATTTTCAGCCAGCGAAAAGCTGTATTAGAGCAATAGAAATAGCAACAGTGCACTTTTTTAAAATCAATGTATACAAACATGTTTCACTGTCAGATGCTGTTCAAATATGATAAATATGAAGGCAAAAGCTTTTTCCAGTCAGGTTGTATGAAGGAATTGACTCAATACAGTGAGTGGCAAAAGTGACATTTTCAGCCCGCGAAAAGCTGTTTTAGAGCAATAGACATAGCAACAGTGCACAATTTGAAAATCAATGTTTACAAACATGTTTCACTGTGAGATGCTGTTCAAATATGATAGATATGAAGGCAAAAGCTTTTTCCAGTCACGTTGGATGAAGGAATTGACTCCATACAGTGAGAGGCAAAAGTGGCATTTTCAGCCCGCGAAGAGCTGTTTTAGAGCATTAGAAATAGCAACAGTGCACTTTTTGAAAATCAATGTTTACAAACATGTTTCACTGTCAGATGCTGTTCAAATATGATAAATATGAAGGCAAAAGCTGTTTCCAGTCACGTTGTATCAAGGAATTGACTCCATAAGGTAAGTGGCAAAAGTGGCATTTTCAGCCCGCGAAAAGCTGTTATAGAGCATGAGAAACAGGTAGACTGCAGTTTTTCAAAATCAATGTTTACAAACAAGTTTCACTGTCAGATGCTGTTCAAATATGATAAATATGAAGGCAAAAGCTGTTTCCAGTCACATTGTATGAAGGAATTTACTCCATACAGTGAGTGGCAAAAGTGGCATTTTCAGCGCGCGAAAAGCTGTTTTAGAGCATTAGACATAGCAACAGTTTACAATTTGAAAATCAATGTTACAAACATGTTTCACTGTCAGATGCTGTTTAAATATGATAAATATGAAGGCAAAAGCTTTTTCCAGTCACTTTGTATAAAGTAATTGACTCCATACAGTAAATGGCAAAAGTGGCATTTTCAGCCCGCGAAAAGCTGTTTTAGAGCAATAGCAATAGCAACAGTGCACAATTTTAAAATCAATGTTTACAAACATGTTTCACTGTCAGATGCTGTTCAAATATGATAAATATGAAGGCAAAAGCTGTTTCCAGTCAGGTTGTATGAAGGAATTGACTCAATACAGTGAGTGGTAAAAGTGACATTTTCAGCCCGCGAAAAGCTGTTTTAGAGCATTAGAAACAGGTTGACTGCAGTTTTTCAAAATCAATGTTTACAAACATGTTTCACTGTCAGATGCTGTTCAAATATGATAAATATGAAGGCAAAAGCTGTTTCCAGTCACGTTGTATCAAGGAATTGACTCCATAAGGTAAGTGGCAAAAGTGGCATTTTCAGCCCGCGAAAAGCTGTTTTAGAGCATGACAAACAGGTAGACTGCAGTTTTTCAAAATCAATGTTTACAAACAAGTTTCACTGTCAGATGCTGTTTAAATATGATAAATATGAAGGCAAAAGCTGTTTCCAGTCACGTTGTATCACGGAATTGACTCAATACAGTGAGTTGCAAAAGTGGCATTTTCAGCCCGCGAAAAGCTGTTTTAGAGCATTAGAAATAGCAACAGTGCACTTTTTGAAAATCAATGTTTAATAACATGTTTCACACGGTGGCTGTGTCACACGGTGTGGGCGTGGCATGGCGGCCATTTTGAACAAAAAAGCTTAACCTCGCCCACTTCAACACTTGGCACGTAGGCATTGGAATTTAACAAACTCCTCCCAGGATTTTTGTCCGATCTTCACCAAATTCACTGTGTGGCATCTGGAACCCTCCAGGATGAAAAGTTATTAAATTCTCGTGGATACGTCACACGGTGTGGGCGTGGCATGGCGGCCATTTTGAACAAAAAAGCTCACTGGCGCCCCATTAAACACGCGGTGCGCAGGCATTGGAATTTAACGAACTCCTCCCAGGATTTTTGTCCCATCTTCACCAAATTCGCTGTGTGGCATCTAGACCCCTCCAGTATAAAAAGTTATCAAAATCTAGTGGCTGCGTCACACCGTGTGGGCGTGGCATGGCGGCCGTTTTGAACAAAATCGCCATGTGGAACGAAATGGTTTTTGGAGGCGAAGGGATCCATGTAAAATCACCAAATCCACACAAATCCTCATTAATCTAAAGACCTAATATTTATTAAAGCTGCAAGCAGCGTCGGACGGGCCCTCGCTCCTCACCGCACTCCTCTCCACACGACCTTGTCTAGGGGGCGCCGTAGAGCCGATTAGAATTTCGACTGTGCAAATCTGTTGGTCTTGGGATACTATATGTATGTACCAAATTTTTTGTTTGTAGGATAAAGCAGTGATTTTATATGACTATTTGAATATTTCTAGGGGGCGCTGTGGAGCCGTTTGACCACGTCCATTCCTGAATTGTATATTAAATATTAGGTCTTGAGATTAATGAGGATTTGTGTGGATTTGGTGATTTTACATGGATCCCTTCACCTCCAAAACCCATTTCGTTCCACATGGCGATTTTGTTCAAAATGGCTGCCATGCCACGCCCACACCATGTGACGTATCCACGAGATTTTAATAACTTGTCATCCTTGAGGGGTGCAGATGCCACACAGCGAATTTGGTGAAGATCGGACAAAAATCCTGGGAGGAGTTTGTTAAATTCCAATGCCTGCACACCACGTGTTGAAGTGGGCGAGGTTAAGCTTTTTTGTTCAAAATGGTCGCCATGCCACGCCCACACCGTGTGACACAGCCACTAGATTTCAATAACTTTTCATCCTGGAGGGGTGTAGATGCCACAGAGCGAATTTGGTGAAGATCGAACAAAAATCCTGGGAGGAGTTCGTTAAATTACAATGCCTGCACACAGCATTTTCTAGGGGGTGCCATTGAGATTTTTTGTTCAAAATGGCCGCCATGCCACGCCCACACCATGTGACGTATCCACGAGATTTTAATAACTTGTCATCCTTGAGGGGTGCAGATGCCACACAGCGAATTTGGTGAAGATCGGACAAAAATCCTGTGAGGAGTTCGTTAAATTCCAATGCCTACGCACAATGTGTTCCATTGTACAATGTTAAGCTTTTTTGTTCAAAATGGCCGCGATGCCACGCCCACACCGTGTGACGCAGCCACAAGAATTTAATAACTTTTCATCCTGGAGGGGTCTAGATGCCACAGAGCGAATTTGGTGAAGATCGGCCAAAAATCCTGGGAGGACTTCGTTAAATTCCAATGCCTGCGCACCACGTGTTGAAGTGGGCGAGGTAAAGCTTTTTTGTTCAAAATGGCCGCCATGCCACGCCCACACTGTGTGACGTATCCACGAGATTTTAATAACTTTTCATCCTGGAGGGGTCTAGATGCCACACAGCGAATTTGGTGAAAATTGGATAAAAATCCTGGGAGGAGTTTGTTAAATTCCAATGCCTGCGCACCACGTGTTCTAGTTGGCGCTGTTTAGCTTTTTTGTTCAAAATGGCCGCCATGCCACGCCCACACCGTGTGACGCAGCCACAAGATTTTAATAACTTTTCATCCTGGATGGGTCTAGATGCCACACAGCGAATTTGGTGAAGATCGGATAAAAATCCTGGGAGGAGTTCGATAAATTCCGATGCCTGCACACTACGTGCTCTAGGGGGCGCTGTTGAGCCTTCTTTGAAATTTTAAAAGCAGGAATGTTTTTGTCTCGGGCTACTGTACCTGTGTACCAAATTTCATGAGTTTACGTGAAACTAGCCATATTAACTCCACTAAAGCCCAATTTTCTAGGTGGCGCTATTGAGTCATTTTGCCATTCATATGTGTAATTCCCCCAAAATATCAAATTTTTCACCAGTCTTGATGTGTGTGCCAAATTTGGTGAGTTTTTGAGCATGTTTAGGGGGTCAAATTGAGGTTCAAAGTGGCGTAAGAAAAAGAAACCGCCAAACCGCCAAACCGCCAAACAAACCGCCAAACCGCCAAACACTAGAGGAACAATAGGGTCCTACGCACTGTAGTGCTTCGGGCCCTAAATATACAATTCAGGAATGGACATGGTCAAACGGCTCCACAGCGCCCCCTACAAATATTCAAATACTCATATAAAATCACTGCTTTATCCTACAACATGAAATTTGGCACATACATATAGTATCGCAAGACCAACAGATTTGCACAGTCGAAATTCCAATCGGCTCTACGGCACCCCCTAGACAAGGTCGTGTGGAGAGGAGTGCAGTGAGGAGCGAGGGCCCGTCCGACGCTGCTTGCAGCTTTAATTAGGGCCCGAAGCACTACAGTGCGTAGGACCCTATTGTTCCTGCTATGTTTCTTTGGCGGTTTGGCGGTTTCTTTTTCTTACGCCACTTTGAACCCCAATTTGACCCCCTAAACATGCTCAAAAACTCACCAAATTTGGCACACACATCAGGACTGGTGAAAAATTTGATATTTTGGGGGAATTGCACATATGAATGGAAAAATGACTCAATAGCGCCACCTAGAAAATTGGGCTTTAGTGGCGTTAATACGGCTAGTTTCACGTAAACTCATGAAATTTGGTACACAGGTACAGTAGCCCAAGACAAAAAAATTCCTGCTGTTGAAATTTTAAAAAAAGCTCAACAGCGCCCCCTACAGCATGTAGTGCGCAGGCATTGGAATTTAACGAACTCCTCCCAGGATTTTTGGCCGAGCTTCACCAAATTCGCTGTGTGGCATCTAGACACCTCTAGGATGAAAAGTTAT
>JAMOIN010000183.1:0-49760 GCA_024666655.1 Dascyllus trimaculatus | reverse complement strand
TGCTTTGCTGGGGAGCACGGTGAGCTGGGCTGGGGAACCCGGTTTTTCTGGGCTGTGCTTCTGGGGAGCCCTGTGGACAGGCTCTGATGGGGATTGGTTCGAACAGGCTTTGCTGGAGAGCAAGGCGGGCTGTGGTAGTGGTAGGCCCCGTGTGCTGTCCTGGGGAGATCGGTGAGCTAGGCTGGGGAGTCCGGTGTGATGGGCTGTGGTGCTGGGGAGCCGTGTAGACAGGGTCTTCAGAGGAGCGGTGTGATCAGGCTCTGCTGGAGAGCAAGGCGCGCTGTGTTGCTGGGGGCCCCCGTGTGCTGTGCTGGGGAGCCCGGTGAGCAGGGCTGTGATGCTGGGGAGCCGTGTAGACAGGCTCTGCTGGGGAGCGGTTTGAACAGGCTCTGCTGGAGAGTCAGGCGGGCTGTGGTGCGGTGTGCTGGGCAGTGCTTCTGGGGACCCGTGGAGAAAAACTCTGCTGGGGAGCGGTTTGAACAGGCTCTGCTGGAGAGCCAGGCGGGCTGTGGTGCTGGGGGGCCCCGTGTGCTTTGTTGGGGGCCCCCGTGTGCTGTACTGGGGAGCCCGGTGTGCTGGGCTGTGCTGCTGGTGAGCCGAGTGGACAGGCTCTGCCTGAGAGCCTGGCGGGCTGTGGTGCTGGGGGCCCCCGTGTGATGTGCTGTGGAGGCCGCTGAGCTGGGCAGTACTGCTGGGGAGCCGTGCATACTGGCTCTTCTGGGGAGCTGTGTGAACAGGCTCTGCTGGAGAGCCAGCCAGGCTGTTGTGCTGGGGGCCCCCGTGTGCTGTGCTGGGGAGCCCGGTGAGCTGGGCTGGGGAGCCCGGTGTGGTGGGCTGTGCTGCTGGGGAGCCCTGTGGACAGGCTCTGCTGGGGAGTGGTTTGAACAGGCTCTGATGGAGAGCCAGGCGGGCTGTGGTGCTTGGGGACGCGTGTGCTGTGCTGGGGAACCCGGCGTGCTGGGCTTTGCTGCTGGGGAGCCGTGTGGACAAGCTCTGCTGGGGAGCGGTCTGAACAGGCTCTGATGGAGTGCCAGGCGGGCTGTCATGCTGAGGTCCCCGTGTGCTGTGCTGGGGAGCCCGGTGAGCTGGGCTGCGCAGCCCGGTGTGCTGGGCTGTGCTGCTGGGGAGCCGTGTAGACAAGCTCTGCTGGGGAGCGGTGTGAACAGGCTCTGATGGAGAGCCAGGCGGGCTGTGGTGCAGGGGAGCCCGGTGAGCTATGCTGGGGAGCCCGGTGTGATGGGCTGTTCTGCTGGGGAGCCGTGTGGACAGGATCTGCTGGGGAGCGGTGTGAACAGGCTCTGCAGTAGAGCCAGGCGGGCTGTGGTGCTGGGGGGCCCCGTGTGCTGTGCTGGGGAGACCTGTGAGATCGGCTTGGGAGCCCGGTGTGCTGGGCTGTGGTGCTGGGGAGCCCTGTGGACAGGGTCTGCTGGGGAGCGGAGTGAACAGGCTCTGCTGGAGAGCCAGGCGGCCTGTGGTTCTGGGGGCCCCGTGTCCAGTGCTGGGGAGCCCGGTGTGCTGGGCTGTGCTGCTGGGGAGCCCGCTCCCCCAGGCTCTGCTGGGGAGCGGAGTGAACAGGCTCTGATTTAGAGCCAGGCGGGCTGTGGTGCTGGGAAGCCCCGTGTGCTGTGCTGGGGAGCCCGTTGAGCTGGGCTGGGGTGCCCGGTGTGCTGGGCTGTGGTGCTGGGGAGCCGTGTGGACAGGGAATGCTGGGGAGTGGTTTGAACAGGCTCTTCTGGGGAGCCAGGCGGGCTGTGGTGCTGGGGGGCCCCGTGTGCTTTGCTGGGGAGCCTGGTGTGCTGTTCTGTGCTGCTGGGGAGCCATGTGGACCGGCTCTGCTGGGGGGCCCCGTGTACTGTGCTGGGGATCCCGGTGTGCTTGGCTGTGGTGCTGGGGGGCCCCGTGTGCTGTGCTGCGCAGCCCGGTAAGATCGGCGGGGGAGGCCAGTGTGCTGAGCTGTTCTGCTGGGGAGCCGTGTTGACCGGCTCTGCTTGGGAGTGGTTTGAACAGGCTCTGCCGGAGAGCCAGGCGGGCCGTGTTGCTGGGGGCCCCCGTGTGCTGTGCTGGGGAACCCGGTGTGCTGTTCTGTGCTGCTGGGGAGCGGTGTGAACAGGCTCTGATGGAGAGCAAGGCGGGCTGTGCTGCGGTGTGCTGGGCTGTACTGCTGGGGAGCCGTGTAGAGAGGCTCTGCTGGGGAGCGGTGTGAACAGCCTCTGATGGAGAGCCAGGCGGGCTGTGGTGCTGGGGGCCCCCGTGTGCTCTGCTACGGAGCCCGGTGAGCAGGGCTGGGGAGCCCGGTGTGCTGGTCTGTGGAGCTGGGGAACCGTGTGGAAAGGCTGTGCTGTGGAGCGGTGTGAAGAGGCTCTGATGGATAGCCAGGCGGGCTGTGGTTCTGGGTTATCCCGTGTGCTGTGCTGGGGAGCCCGTTGAGCCTGGCTGGGGAGCCCGGTGCGCTGGGCTGTGGTGCTGGGGAGCCGTGTGGACAGGTTCTGCTGGGGACAGCGTTGAACAGGCTCTGATGGAGAGCCAGGCGGGCTGTGGTGCTGGGGGCCACCGTGTGCTGTTCTGGGGGGCCCGGTGTGCTGGGCTGGGGAGCCCCGTGTGCTTGGCTGTTGTGCTGGGGAGCCCGGTGTGCTGGGCTGTGCTGCTGGGGAGCCGTGTGGACAGGCTATGCTGGGGAGCTGTGTGAAAAGGCTCTGATGGAGAGCAGGCGGGCTGTAGTGCTTTAGGCCCCCGTGTGCTGTGCTGGGGAGCCCGGTGAGCTGGGCTGGGGAGCCCGGTGTGCTGGGCTGTGCTGCTGGGGAGCCCTGTGAACAGGCTCTGCTGGGGAGTGGTTTGAACAGGCTCTGATGGAGAGCCAGGCGGGCTGTGGTGCTTGGGGACCCGTTTGCTGTGCTGGGGAACGCGGCGTGCTGGGCTGTGCTGCTGGGGAGCCGTGTGGACAAGCTCTGCTGGGGAGCGGTCTGAACAGGCTCTGATGGAGAGCCAGGCGGGCTGTCATGCTGAGGTCCCCGTGTGCTGTGCTGGGGAGCCCGGTGAGCTGGGCTGCGCAGCCCGGTGTGCTGGGCTGTGCTGCTGGGGAGCCGTGTAGACAAGCTCTGCTGGGGAGCGGTGTGAACAGGCTCTGATGGAGAGCCAGGCTGGCTGTGGTGCAGGGGAGCCCGGTGAGCTAGGCTGGGGAGCCCGTTGTGATGGGCTGTTCTGTTGGGGAGCCGTGTAGACAGGATCTGCTGGGGAGCGGTGTGAACAGGCTCTGCTGTAGAGCCAGGCGGGCTGTGGTGCTGGGGGGCCCCGTGTGCTGTGCTGGGGAGACCTGTGAGATCGGCTTGGGAGCCCGGTGTGCTGGGCTGTGGTGCTGGGGAGCCGTGTAGACACGCTTGGCTGGGGAGCGGTTTGAACAGGCCATGATGCAGAGCCAGGCGGGATGTGGTGCTGGTGGACCCCGTGTGCTGTGCTGGGGAGCCCGGTGAGCTTGGCCGTGGAGCCCGCTGTGCTAGGCGGTGCTGCTGGGGAGCCGTGTGGACAGGGACTGCTGGGGAGTGGTTTGAACAGGCTCTGCTGGGGAGCCAGGCGGACTGTGGTGCTGGGGGGGCCCCGTGTGCTGTGCTGGGGAGCCCGGTGAGCTGGGCTGGGGATCCCGGTGTGCTGGGCTGTGGTGCTGGGGAGCCGTGTAGACAGGCTCTGCTGGGGAGCGGTGTGAACAGGCTGTGCTGGGGAGCGGTGTGAACAGACTCTGATTGAGAGCCAGGCGGGCTGTGGTGCTGGGGGCCCCCGTGTGTTTTGCTGGGGAGCCCCGTGTGCTGGGCTGTGGTGCTGGGGAGCCCAGTGTGCTGGGCTGTGGTGCTGGGGAGCCGTGTGGACAGGCTCTGCTGGGGAGCGGTTTGAACAGGCTCTGCTGGAAAGCAAGGTGCGCTGTGTTGCTGGGGGCCCCCGTGTGCTGTGCTGGGGAGCCCGGTGTGCTGGGCTGTGGTGCTGGATTGCCGTGTGGACAGGCTCTGCTGGGGAGTGGTTTGAACAGGCTCTGATGGAGAGCCAGGCGGGCTTTGGTGCTGGGCGGCCCCGTGTGCTGTGCTGGGGAGCCCGGTGTGCTGGGCTGGGGAGCCCCGTGTGCTTGGCTGTTGTGCTGGGGAGCCCGGTGTGCTGGGCTGTGGTGCTGAGGAACCGTGTAGACAGGCTCTGCTTGGGAGCGGTGTGAACAGGCTCTGATGGAGAGCCAGGCGGGCTGTGGTGCAGGGGGGCCCCGTGTGCTGTGCTGGGGAGCCCTGTGAGCTGGGCTGTAGTGCTGGGGAGCCGTGTGGACAGGCTCTGCTTGGGAGCGGTGTGGACAGGCTCTGCTGGACAGCCAGGCGGGCTGTGGTGATGGGTGCCCCAGTGTGCTGTGCTGGGGGGCCCGGTGTGTTGTGCTGGGGAGCCCGGTGTGCTGGGCTGTGGTGCTGGGGAGCCGTGTAGACAGGCTCTTCTGCGGAGCGGTGTGAACAGGCTCTGATGGAGAGCCAGGCGGGCTGTGGTGCTGGGGGCCCCCGTGTGCTGTGCTGGGGTGCCCGGTGAGCTGGGCTGGGGATCCTGGTGTGCTGTTCTGTGGTGCTGTTGAGCCGTGTGGACAGGCTCTGCTGCGGAGTGGTTTGAAAAGGGTCTGCTGGACAGCCAGGCGGGCTTTGGTGCTGGGGGCCCCCGTGTGCTGTACTGGGGAGCCCTGTGAGCTGGGCCTAGGAGCCCGGTGTGCTGGGCTGTGGTGCTGGGGAGCCGTGTGGACAGGCTCTGCTGGGGAGTGGTTTCAATAGGCCCTGCTGGGGAGTGGTGTGAACATGCCATGATGGAGAGCCAGGCGGGATGTGGTGCTGGTGGCCCCCGTGTGCTGTGCTGGGGAGCCCGGTGAGGTTCGCCGGGGATCCTGGTGTGCTGTGCTGTGGTGCTGTTGAGCCGTGTGGACATGCTCAGCTGGGTAGTGGTTTCAAAAGGATCTGCTGGAGAGCCAGGCGGACTGTGGTGCTGGGGGGCCCCGTGTGCTGTGCTGGGGGGCCCGGTGAGTTGGGCTGGGGAGCCCGGTGTGCTGGGCTGAGCTGCTGGGGTGCCGTGTGGACAGGGTCTGCTGGAAAGCGGTGTGAAAAGGCTCTGATGGAGAGCCAGGCGGGCTGTGGTGCTGGGGGGCCCCAGTGTGCTGTGCTCGGTAGCCCGGTAAGCTGGGCTGCGGGGCCCGGTGTGCTGGGCTGAGCTGCTGGGTTGCCGTGTGGACAGGGTCTGCTGGGAAGCGGTGTTAACAGGCTCTGATGGAGAGCCGGGCGGGCTGTGGTGCTGGGGGCCCCCGTGTGCTGTGCTTGGGAGCCCGGTGAGCTGGGCTGGGGAGCCCCGTGTGCTTGGCTGTGGTGCTGGGGAGCCCGGTGTGCTGGACTGTGGTGATGGGGAGCCGTGTAGACAGGGTCTCCTGGCGAGCCATTCGGGCTGTGGTGCTGGGGGGCCCCGTGTGCTGTGCCGGGGGGCCCGGTGTGCTGTGATGGGGAGCCCCGTGTGCTGGGCTGTTGTGCTGGGGAGCCCGGTGTGCTGGACTGTGGTGATGGCGAGCCGTGTAGACAGGCTTTGCTGCGGAGCGGTGTGAACAGGTTCTGATGGAGAGCCAGGCGGGCTGTGGTGCTGGGGGGCCGCGTGTGCCGTGCTGGGGAGCCCGGTGTGCTGGGCTGTGGTGCTGGGGAGCCGTGTGGACAGGCTGTGCTGGGGAGTGGTTTGAAAAGGCTCTGCAGGAGAGCCAGGTGGGCTGTGGTGCTGGGGGCCCCTCTGTGCTGTGCTGGGGTGCCCGGTGAGCTGGGCTGAGGAGCCCGCTGTGCTGGGCTGTGGTGCTGGGGAGCCGTGTGGACAGGCTCTGGTGGGGAGCGATGTGATAACGCTCTGATGGAGAGCCAGGCGGGCTGTGGTTCTGGGGGGCCCCGTGTGCTGTGCTGGGGAGCCCGGTGAGCTGGGCTGGGGAGCCGTGTGGACAGGCATTGCTGGGGAGCGGTGTGAACAGGCTCTGATGGAGAGCCAGGCGGGCTGTGGTGCTGGGGGCCCCCGTATGCTGTGCCGGGGTGCCCGGTGAGCTGGGCTGGGGAACTCGGTGTGCTGGGCTGTTGTGCTTGGGAGCCGTGTAGACAGGCTCTGTTGTTGAGCGGTATGAATTGGCTCTGCTGGAGAGCCAGGCGGGCTGTGGTGCTGGGGGCTCCCGTGTGCTCTGCTGGGGAGCCCGGTGTGCTGGGCATTTCTGCTGTGGAGCCGTGTGGACAATCTCTGATGGGGAGTGGTTTGATAAGGCTCTGATTGAGAGCCAGGCGGGCTGTGGGGCTGGGGGCCCCCGTGTGATGTCCCGGGGAGCCCGGTGAGCTGGGCTGGGGGGCCCGGTGTGCTGGGCTGTGGTGCTGGGGAGCCCTGTGGACAGGCTCTGTTGTTGAGCGGTGTGAACTGGCTCTGCTGGAGAGCCAGGAGGGCTGTGGTGCTGGGGAGCCGTGTGGACAGGCTCTGCTGGGGAGTGGTTTGAACAGTCTCTGCTGGAGAGCCAGGCGGGCTGTGGTGCTGTGGGGCCCGCGTGTGCTGTGCTGTGGAGCCCGGTGAGCTTGGCTGACGAGCCCGGTGTGCTGGGCTGTGGTGCTGGCCAACCGTGTAGACAGGCTCTGCTGGGGGGCCACGTGTGCTGTGCTGGGGAGCCCGTTGAGCCTGGCTGGGGAGCCCGGTGTGCTGGGCTGTGCTGCTGGGGAGCCGAGTGGACAGGCTCTGCTGCGGAGCGCTGTGAACAGGCTTTGATGGAGAGCCAGGCAGGCTGTGGTTCTGGGGGCCCCCGTGTGCTGTGCTGGGGGCCCCCGTGTGCGGTGCTGGGGAGCCCGGTGTGCTGGGCTGTTGTGCTGGGGAGCCGTGTGGACAGGCTCTCCTGGGGAGCGGTTTGAACAGGCTCTGCTGCAGAGCCAGGCTGGCTGTGGTGCAGGGGGGCCCTGTGTGCTTTGCTGGGGGCCCCCGTGTGCTGTGCTGGGGATCCCGTTGAGCTTGGCCTGGAAGCCCTGTGTGCTGGGCTTTAGTGCTGGGGAGCAGTGTAGACAGGCTCTGCTGTGGAGTGGTTTGAACACGCTCTGATGCAGAGCCAGGCAGGCTGTATTTCTGGGGGGCCCCGTGTGCTGTGCTGGGGAGCCCGGTGTGCTGGGCTGTGGTGCTGGTGAGCCGTGTTGACAGGCTGTGCTGGGGAGCAGTGTGAACAGGCTCTGATGGAGAGCCAGGCGGGCTGTGGTGCTGGGGGGCACCGTGTTCTGTGGTGGGGAGCCCGGTGAGCTGGGCTGGGGAGCCCGGTGTGCTGGGCTGTTGTGGTGGCGAGCTGTGTGGACAGGCTCTGCTGGGGAGTGGTTTGAACAGGCTCTGCTGGAGAGCCAGGCAGGCTGTGGTCCTGGGGGGCCCTCGTGTGCTGTGTTGGGGAGCTCGGTGTGCTGGGCTTTTGTGCTGGGGAGCCGTGTAGACAGGCTCTGCTGCGGAGGGGTGTGAACAGGCCCTGATGGAGAGCCAGGCGGGCTGTGGTGCTGGGGGCCCCCATGAGTTGTGCTCAGGAGCCCGGTGAGCTGGGCTGGGGATCCCTGGGTGCTGGGCTGTGGTGATGGGGAGCAGTGTAGACAGGCTGTGCTGTTGAGCGGTGTGAACAGGCTCTGATGGAGAGCCAGCCGGGCTGTGGTGCTTGGGGCCCCCGTGTGCTGTGTTGGGGAGCCCGGTGTGCTGGGCTGTGCTGCTGGGGAGCCGTACAGACAGGCTCTGCTTGGGAGAGGGTTGAACAGGCTCTCCTGGAGAGTAAGGCACGCTGTGTTGCTGGGGGCCCCCGTATGCTGTGCTGGGGAGCCCGGTGAGCTGGGCTGGGGAGCCGGTGTGCTGGGCTGTGGGGCTGGGGAGCCGTGTGGCCAGGCTCTGCTGGGGAGCGGTGTGAACAGGCTCTGATGGAAAGCAGGGCGGGCTGTGGTGTTGGGGGCCCCCGTGTGCTTTGCTGGGGAGCCCGGTGAGCTGGGCTGTGGTGCTGGGGAGCCGTGTAGACATGTTCGGCTGGGGAGCGGTGTGAACAGGCTCTGATGGAGAGCCAGGCGGGCTGTGGTGCTGGGGGCCCCCGTGTGCTGTGCTGGGGAGCCCGGTGAGCTTGGCTGGGGAGCCCGGTGTGCTGGGTTGTGGTGCTGGGGAGCCGTGTAGACAGGCTCTGCTGGGGAGCGGAGTGAACAGGCTTTGCTGGGGAGCGGTGTGAACAGTCTCTGATGGAAAGCCAGGCGGGCTGTGTTGCTGGGGGCCCCCGTGTGCTGTGCCGGGGAGCACGGTGAGCTGGGCTGGGGAGCCCGGTGTGCTGGGCTGGGGAGCCCGGTGTGCTGGGCTGAGGTGCTGGGGGGCCCCGTGTGCTGTGCTGCGGAGCCCGGTGAGATCGGCTATGGAGCCCGGTGTGCTGGGCTGTGCTGTTCGGGAGCCGTGAGGACAGGCTCTGCTGGGGAGCGGTGTGAACAGGCTCTGATGGAGAGCCAGGTGGGCTGTGGTGCTGGGGGGCCCCGTGTGCTGTGCTGGGGAGCCCGGTGAGATGGGCTGGGGAGGCCAGTGTGCTGGCCTGTGCTGCTGGGGAGCAGTGTGGACCGGCTCTGCTTGGAAGTGTTTTGAACAGGCTCTGCTGGAGAGCCAGGCGGGCCGTGGTGCCTGAGGCCCCCGTGTGCTGTGCTGGGGAACCCGGTGTGCTGGGCTGGGCAGCCCGGTGTGCTGGGCTGTGCTGCTGGGGAGCCGTGTGGACAGGATCTGCTGGGGAGCGGTTTGAACAGGCTCTGATGGAGAGCCAGACGGGCTGTGCTGCGGTGTGCTGGGCTGTGCTGCTGGGGAGCCGTGTAGACAGGCTCTGCTGGGGAGCGGTGTGAACAGGCTCTGATGGAGAGCCAGGCGGGCTGTTGTGCTGGGGGGCCCCGTGTGCTGTGCTGGGGAGCCCGGTGTGCTGGGGAGCCGTGTGGACAGGCATTGCTGGGGAGCGGTGTGAACAGGCTCTGATGGAGAGCCAGGCGTCCTTTGGTGCTGGGGGCCCCCGTATGCTGTGCCGGGGTCCCCGGTGAGCTGGGCTGGGGAGCCCGGTGTGCTGCGCTGTGGTGTTGGGGAGCCGTGTGGACAGGCTCTGCTGGGGAGCGGTGTGAAGAGGCTCTGATGGAGAGCCAGGCGGGCTGTGGTGCTGGGGGGCCCCGTGTGCTGTGCTAGGGAGCCCGTTGGGCTGGGCTGGGGAGCCCGGTGTTAGGGGCTGTTGTGCTTGGGAGCCGTGTAGAAAGGCTCTGCTGAGGAGTTGTGTGAATAGGCTCTGCTGGAGAGCCAGTTGGGCTGTGGTGCTGGGGGCTCCCGTGTGCTCTGCTGGGGAGACCGGTGTCCTGGGCATTTCTGCTGTGGAGCCGTGTGGACAGTATCTGATGGGGAGTGGTTTGAAAAGGCTCTGATTGAGAGCCAGGCGGGCTGTGGGGCTGGGGGCCCCCGTGTGATGTCCCGGGGAGCCCGGTGAGCTGGGCTGGGGGGCCCGGTGTGCTGGGCTGTGGTGCTGGGGAGCCCTGTGGACAGGCTCTGTTGTTGAGCGGTGTGAACTGGCTCTGCTGGAGAGCCAGGCGGGCTGTGGTGCTGGGGGCCCGCGTGTGCTGCGCTGGGGAGCCCGTTGAGCTGGGCTGGGGAGCCCGGTGTGCTGGGCTGTGGTGCTGGGGAGCAGTGTGGACAGGCTCTGCTGGGGAGATGGTTGTACAGGCACTGATGGAGAGCCAGGCGAACTGTGGTGCTTGGGGGCCCCGTGTGCTGTGCTGGGCAGCCCTGTGAGCTTGGCTGGGGAGCCCGGTGTGCTGGGCTGCGGAGCCCGGTGTGCTGGGCTGTGCTGCTGGGGAGCCGTGTGGACAGGCTCTGCTGGGGAGCGGTGTGAACAGGCTCTGATGGAGAGCCAGGCGGGCTGTGATGCTGGGCGCCCCCGTGTGATGTGTTGGGGGGACCGGTGAGGTGGGCTGGGGACCCCAATGTGCTGGGCTGTGGTGCTGGGGAGCCGTGTGGACAGGCTCTGCTGGGGAGCGGTGTGAACAGGCTCTGCTGGAGAGCCAGGCGGGCCGTGGTGCTGGGGGCTCCCGTGTGCTGTGCTGGGGAGCCCGGTGAGCTGGGCTCTGCTGCTGGGGAGCCATGTAGAAAGGCTCTGCTGGGGAGCAGTGTGAACAGGCTCTGCTGGTGAGCCAGGTGGGCTGTGGTGCTTTGGAGCCGTGTGGGCAGGCTCTGCTGGGGAGTGGTTTAAACAGTCTCTGCTGGAGAGCCAGGCGGGCTGTGGTGCTGTGGGGCCCGCGTGTGCTGTGCTGTGGAGCCCGGTGAGCTGGGCTGGGGAGCCCGGTGTGCTGGGCTGTGGTGCTGGGGAGCCGTGTAGACCGGCTCTGCTGCGGAGCGATGTGAACAGGCCCTGCTGGAGAGCCAGGCGGGCTGTGGTGCTGGGGGCCCCCCGTGTGCTGTGCTCGGGAGCCCAGTGAGCTGGGCTTCGGACCCCAGTGTGCTTGGCTGTGGTGCTGGGAAGCCGTGTGGACAGGCTCTGATGGGGAGAGGGTTGAACAGGCTCTGATGGAGAGTCAGGCGGGCTGTGGTCCTGGGAAGTTGTGTGGACAGGCTCTGCTGGGGAGCGGTGTGAACAGGCACTGATGGTGGACCAGGCGCGCTGTGGTGCTGGGGGCCCCCGTATGCTGGGCTGGGGAGCCCGGTGTGCTGGGCTGTGCTGCTGGGGAGCCGTGTGGACAGGCTGTGCTTGGGAGTGGTTTGAAAAGGCTCTGCTGGAGAAACAGGCGGGCTGTGGTTCTGGGGGCCCCCGTGTGCTGTGCTGGGGAACCCGGTGTGCTGGGCTGTGCTGCTAGTGAGCCGCGTGGACAGGCTCTGCTGGGGAGCGGTGTGAACAGGCTCTGCTGGAGAGCCAGGCGGTCTGTGCTGCGGTGTGCTGGGCTGTTCTGCTGTGGGGCCGTATAGACAGGCTCTGCAGGGGAGCGGTGTGAACAGGCTCTGATGGAGAGCCAGGCTGGCTGTTGTGCTGGGCGCCACCGTGTGCTGTGTTGGGGAGCCCGTTGAGCTTTGCTGTGGTGCTGGGGAGCCGTGTGGACAGGCTCTGCTAGGGAGAGGTGTGAAATGGCCTGATGGAGAGCCAGGCGGGCTGTGGTTCTGGGGGGACCCGTGTGCTGTGTTGGGGAGCCCGGTGAGCTGGGCTGGGGAGCCCGGTGTGCTGGGCTGTTTTGCTGGGGAGCCGTGTGGACAGGCTAAGCTGGGCAGTGGTTTGAACAGGCTCTGCTGGAGAGCCAGGCGGGCTGTGGTGCTGGGGGGCCCCGTGTGCTGTGCTGGGGAGCCCGTTGAGCTGGGCTGGGGAGCCAGGTATGCTGGGCTGTGCTGCTGGGGAGCCGTGTTGACAGGCGTTGCTGGGGAGTGGTTTGAAAAGGATCTGCTGGACAGCCAGGCGGGCTGTGGTGCTGGGTGGCCCCGTGTGCCGTGCTCGGGAGCCCGGTGAGCTGGGCTGGGGAGCCCGGTGTGCTGGGCTGTGGTGCTGGGGAGCGGTGTGAAATGGCTCTGATGGAGAGCAAGGCGGGCTGTGGTGCTGGGGGGCCCCTAGTGCTGTGCTGGGTAGCCCGTTGAGCTGGGCTTCGGAGACCGGTGTGCTGGGCTGTGCTGTTGGGGACCCGTGTGGACAGGCTATGCTGGGGAGCGGTGTGGAAAGGCTCTGATGGAGAGCCAGGCGGGCTGTCGTGCTGGGGGCCCCCGTGTGCTGTGCTGGGGAGCCCGGTGAGCTGGGCTGTGCTGCTGGGGAGCCGTGTGGACAGGCTCTGCTGGGGAGCGGTTTAAACAGGCTGTGCCGGAGAGCCAGGCGGGCTGTGGTGCTGGGGAGCCCAGTGTGCTGTGCTGGGGAGCCCAGTGTGCTGTGCTGGGGAGCCCAGTGTGCTGTGGTGGGGAGCCCGGTGTGCTGCGCTGTGGTACTGGGGAGCCGTGTAGACAGGCTCTGCTGGGGAGCGGTGTGAACAAGCCCTGATGGAGAGCCAGGTGGGCTGTGGTGTTCGGGGCCTCCGTGTGCTGTGCTGGGGAGCCCGGTTAGCTGGGCTGGGGAGCCCGGTGTGCTGGGCTGTGCTGCTGGGGAGCCGTGCAGACAGGCTCTGCTGGGGAGCCGTGTGAACAGGCTCTGATGGAGAGCCAGGCGGGCTGTGGTGCTGGGGGCCCACGTGTGCTTTTCTGGGGTGCCCGGTTAGCTGGGCTGGGGAGCCCGGTGTTCTGGGCTGTGCTGCTGGGGAGCCGTGTGGACAGGCTCTGCTGGGGAGCGGTTTGCACAGGCTCGGCTGGAGAGCAAGGCGCGCTGTGGTGCTGGGGGCCCCCGTTGTCTGTGCTGGGGACCACGTTGAGCTGGGCTGGGGAGCCCGGTGAGCTGGGCTGGGGAGCCCGGTTTGCTGGGCTGTGGTGCTGGGGAGCCGAGTGGACAGGCTCTGTTGGGGAGTGGTCTGAACAGGCTCTGCTGGAGAGCCAGGCGGGCTGTGGTGCTGGGGGCCCAGGTGTGCTGTGCTGCGGAGCACGGTGAGCTGGGCTGGGATGCCCGGTGGGCTGGGCTATGCTGCTAGGGAGCCGTGTAGAAAGGCTCTGCTGGGGAGCGGTGTGAACAGGCTCTGCTGGGGAGTGGTTTCAACAGACTCTGCTGGAGAGCCAGGCGGGCTGTGGTGCTGGGGGGCCCCGTGTGCCTTGCTGGGTAGCCCGGTGAGATCGGCTGGGGAGCCCGGTTTGCTGGGCTGTTCTGCTGGGGAGCCGTGTGGACAGGCTCTTCTGGGGAGCGGTGTGGACACGCTCTGCTTGACAGCCAGGCGGGCTGTGGTGCTGGGAGCCCCCGTGTGCTGTGCTGGGGAGCCCGTTGAGCTGGGCTGGGGAGCCCGGTGTGCTGGGCTGTGGTGCTTGCGAACCGTGAAGACATGCTCTGCTGGGGAGCGGTGTGAACAGGCTCTGATGGAGAGCCAGGCGGGCTTTGGTTCTGGGGGCCCCCTTGTGCTGTGCTGTGGAGTCCTGTGAGATCGGCTTGGGATCCCGGTGTGCTGGGCTGTGGTGCTGGGGAGCCCTGTGGACAGGCTCTGTTGGGGAGCGGTGTGTACAAGCTCTGCTGGAGAGCCAGGCGGCCTGTGGTTCTGGGGGCCCCCGTGTCCAGTGCTGAGGAGACCGGTTAGCTGGGCTGGGGAGCCCAGTGTGCTGGGCTGTGGTGCTGGGGAGCCGTGTGGACAGGCTCTGCTGGAGATCCAGGCGGGCTGTCCTGCTGTGGAGCCATGTGGACAGTCTCTGCTGGGGAGCCTTGTCGACAGGCTCTGCTGGGGAGCGGAGTGAACAGGCTCTGATGGAGAGCCAGGTGGGCTTTGGTGCTGGGAAGCCCCGTGTGCTGTGCTGGGGAGCCCGGTGAGCTGGGCAGAGAAGCCCAGTGAGCTGGGCTGTCGTGCTGGGTAGCCGTGTAGACAGGCTCTGCTGGCGAGTGGTTTGAACAGGCTCTGCTGGAGAGTCAGGCGGGCTGTGGCGCTGGGGTGCCCCGTGTGCTGTGCTTGGGAGCCCGGTGTGCTGGGCTGTGGTGCTGGGGAGCCGTGTGGACAGGCTCTGCTGGGGAGAGGGTTGAACAGGCTCTGATGGAGAGCCAGGCGGGCTTTGGTTCAGGGGAGCCCGGTGAGCTGTGCTGGGGGCCCCCGTGTGCTGTTCTGGGGGCCCCCGTGTGCAGTGCTGGGGAGCCCGGTGTGCTGGGCTGTGCTGCTGGTGAGCAGTGTGAACAGGCTCTGATGGACAAGCAGGCGTTCTGTGTTGCTGGGGGCCCCCGTGTGCTGTGCTGGGGAGCCCGGTGTGCTGGGCTGTGCTGCTGAGGAGCCATGTGGACAGGCTCTGCTGGGGAGTGGTTTTAACGGGCTCTGATTGAGAGCCAGGCGGGCTGTGTTGCTCGGGGCCCCCGTGTGGTGTGCTGGGGATCCCGGTTTGCTGGGCTGTGGTGCTGGGGAGCCGTGTGGACAGGCTCTGCTGAGGAGAGTATTTTACAGGCTCTGATGGAGAGCCAGGCGGGCTGTTTTGCTGGGAATCCCCGTGTGCTGTGCTGGGGTGGCCCCTGTGCTGTGCTGGGGAGCCCCGTGTGCTGTGCTGGGGAGCCCGTTGAGCTGGGCTGGGGAGCCCGGTGTGCTGGGCTGTGGTGCTGGGGAGCCGTATGGAAAGGCTCTGCTGGGGGAGTGGTTTGACAGGCTCTGCTCGAGAGCCAGGCGGGCTGTGGTGTTGGGGGGCCCCGTGTGCAGTGCTGGAGAGCCCTTTGAGCTGGGCTGTGGTGCTGGGGAACCGTGTAGACAGGCTCTGCTGCGGAGCTGTGTGAGCAGGCTCTGATGGAGAGCCAGGCGGGCTGTGATGCTGGGCGCCCCCGTGTGATGTGTTGGGGGGACCGGTGAGGTGGGCTGGGGACCCCAATGTGCTGGGCTGTGGTGCTGGGGAGCCGTGTGGACAGGCTCTGCTGGGGAGCGGTGTGAACAGGCTCTGATGGAGAGCCAGGCGGGCTGTGGTGCTGGGGGCCCCCGTATGCTGTGCCGGGGTGCCCGGTGAGCTGGGCTGGGGAACTCGGTGTGCTGGGCTGTTGTGCTTGGGAGCCGTGTAGACAGGCTCTGTTGTTGAGCGGTATGAATTGGCTCTGCTGGAGAGCCAGGCGGGCTGTGGTGCTGGGGGCTCCCGTGTGCTCTGCTGGGGAGCCCGGTGTGCTGGGCATTTCTGCTGTGGAGCCGTGTGGACAATCTCTGATGGGGAGTGGTTTGATAAGGCTCTGATTGAGAGCCAGGCGGGCTGTGGGGCTGGGGGCCCCCGTGTGATGTCCCGGGGAGCCCGGTGAGCTGGGCTGGGGGGCCCGGTGTGCTGGGCTGTGGTGCTGGGGAGCCCTGTGGACAGGCTCTGTTGTTGAGCGGTGTGAACTGGCTCTGCTGGAGAGCCAGGAGGGCTGTGGTGCTGGGGAGCCGTGTGGACAGGCTCTGCTGGGGAGTGGTTTGAACAGGCTCTGCTGGAGAGCCAGGCAGGCTGTGGTCCTGGGGGGCCCTCGTGTGCTGTGTTGGGGAGCTCGGTGTGCTGGGCTTTTGTGCTGGGGAGCCGTGTAGACAGGCTCTGCTGCGGAGGGGTGTGAACAGGCCCTGATGGAGAGCCAGGCGGGCTGTGGTGCTGGGGGCCCCCGTGAGCTGTGCTCAGGAGCCCGGTGTCCTGGGAAGGCGATCCCTGTGTTCTTGGCTGTGGTGATTCGGAGCTGTGTAGACAGGCTGTGCTGTTTGAGCGGTGTGAACAGGCTCTGCTGGGGAGCGGTGTGAAAAGGCTCTGATGGAGAGCCAGGCGGGCTGTGGTTCTGGGGGGCCCCATGTCCTGTGCTGGGGAGCCCGGTGAGTTTGGCTGGGGAGCCCGGTGTTCTGGGCTGTGGTGCTGGGGAGCCGTGTAGACAGGCAATGCTCGGAACGGTGTGAACAGGCTCTGATGGAGAGCCAGGCGGGCTGTGGTTCTGGGGGCCCCCGTGTGCATTGGTCGGGAGCCCGGTGAGCTGGGCTGCGGATCCCGGTGTGCTGGGCTGTGGTGCTGGGGAGCCGTGTAGTCAGGCTCTAATGGGGAGCGGTGTGAATAGTCTCTGATGGAGAGCCAGGCGGGCTGTGGTGCTGGGGGGCCCGGTGTGCTGTGCTGGGGAGCCCTGTGTGCTGGGCTGTGGTGCTGGGGAGCCGTGTGGACAGGCTCTGCTGGGGAGCTGTGTGAACAGGCTCTGCTGAGGAGAGGGTTGAACAGGCTCTGATGGAGAGCAAGGCGGGCTGTGGTAATGGGGGGCCCCGTGTGCTGTGCTGGGGAGCCCGGTGAGCTGGGCAGTGCTGCTGGTGAGCCGAGTGGACAGGCTCTGCTGGAGAGCCTGGCGGGCTGTGGTGCTGGGGGCCCCCGTGTGCTGTTCTCTGGAGCCCGCTGAACTGGGCAGTGCTGCTGGGGAGCCGTGCATACTGGCTCTTCTGGGGAGCTGTGTGAACAGGCTCTGCTGGAGAGCCAGCCAGGCTGTGGTGCTGGGGGCCCCCGTGTGCTGTGCTGGGGAGCCCGGTGAGCTGGGCTGGGGAGCCCGGTGTGCCGGGCTGTTGTGCTGGGGAGCCGTGTAGAAAGGCTGTGCTGTGGAGGGGTGTGAACAGGCTTTGTTGGAGAGCCAGGCAGGCTATGGTGCTGGGGGGCCCCGCGTGCTGTGCTGGGGAGCCCTGTGAGCTGGGCTGGGGAGCCCAGTGTGCTGGGCTGTGGTGCTTGGGTGCCGTGTGGACTCACTCTGCTGGGGAGTGGTTTGACCAGGCTCTGATGGAGAGCCAGGCGCGGCTGTGGTGCTGGGGGGGACCGTGTGCTGTCCTGGGGAGCCCGTTGAGCTGGGCTGGGGAGCCCAGTGTGCTGGGCTGTGGTGCTGGGGAGCTGTGTGGACACGCTCTCTTGGGGAGTGTTTTGAACAGGCTCTGAGGGAGAGCCAGGAGGGCTGTGGTGCTGGGGAGCCCGGTGGGCTGGGCAGAGGAGCCCGGCGTGCTGGGCGGTGCTGCTGGGGAGCCGTGTGCACAGGCTCTGCTGGGGAGCAGTGTGAACAGGCTCTGCTGGAGAGCCAGGCGGGCTGTTGTGCTGGGGAGCCGTGTGGACAGGCTCTGCTGGGGAGTGGTTTGAACAGGCTCTGCTGGAGAGCCAGGCCGGCTGTGGTGCTGGGGGGCCCCGTGTGCTGTGCTGGGGAGCCCCGTGAGCTGGGCTGGGAAGCCCGGTGTGCTGGGCTTTTGTGCTGGGGAGCCGTGTAGACAGGCTCTGCTGCGGAGGTTTGTGAACAGGCCCTGATGGAGAGCCAGGCGGGCTGTGGTGCTGGGGGCCCCCGTGAGCTGTGCTCAGGAGCCCGGTGAGCGGGGCTGGGGAGCCCGGTGTGCTGGGCTGTGGTGCTGGGGCGCCCCGTGTGCTGTGCTGCGGAGCCCGGTGAGATTGGCGGGGGAGGCCAGTGTGCTGGGCTGTGCTGCTGGGGAGCCGTGTTGACCGGCTCTGCTTGGGAGTGGTTTGAACAGGCTTTTCTGGAGAGCCAGGCGGGCCGTGGTGCTGGGGGCCCCCGTATCCTTTGCTTGGGAACCCGGTGTGCTGTTCTGTGCTGCTGGGGAGCTGTTTGAACAGGCTCTGATGGAGAGCCAGGCGGGCTGTGGTGCTGGGGGCCACCGTGTGCTGTGGTGGGGAGCCCGGTAAGATGGGCTGGGGAGCCCGGTGTGCCGGGCTGTGGTGCTGGGGGGCCCCGTGTGCTGTGCTGTGGAGCCCGGTGATATCGGTTATGGAGCCCGGTGTGCTGGGCTGTGCTGCTGGGGAGCCGTGTGAAGAGGCTCTGCTGGAGAGCCAGGCGGGCTGTGGTGCCGGGGGCCCTCGTGTGCTGTGCTGGGGAGCCCGGTGAGCTTGGCTGGGGAGCCCGGTGTGCTGGGCTGTGCTGCTGGGTAGCCCTGTAGACAGGCTCTGCTGGGGAGCGGTGTGAACAGACTCTGATGGAGAACCAGGTGGGCTGTGGTGCTGGGGGGCCCTGTGTGCTGTGCTGGGGAGACCGGTGAGCTGGGCTGGGGAGGCCAGTGTGCTGGGCTGTGCTGCTGGGGAGCCGTGTGGACCGGCTCTGCTTGGGAGTGGTTTGAACAGGCTTTTCTGGAGAGCCAGGCGGGCCGTGGTGCTGGGGAGCCCGGTGAGCTGGGCAGATTAGCCCGGTGTGCTGGGCTGTGCTGCTGGCGAGCCGTGTAGACAGGCTCTGCTGGGGAGCAGTGTTAACAGGCTCTGCTGGAGAGCAAGCCGGGCTGTGGTGCTGTGGGGCCCTGAGTGCTGTCCTCTGGAGCCCGGTGAGCTGGGCTGGGGAGCCTGGTGTGCTGGGCTGTGGTGCTGGGGAGCCGTGTAGACAGGCTCATATGCGGAGCGGTGTGAACAGGCTCTTATGGAGAGCCAGGCGGGCTGTAGTGCTGAGGGCCCCCGTGTGCTGTGCTGGGCGGCCCGGTGAGCTGGGCTGGGGAGCCCGGTGTGCTGGGCTGTGGTGCTGGGGAGCCGTGTAGACAGGCTCTTCTGGGGAGCGGAGTGAACAGGCTCTGCTGAGGAGCGGTGTGAAGAGGCTCTGATGGAGAGCAAGCGGGCTGTGGTGCTGGGAAGTCCCGTGTGCTGTGCTGGGGGGCCCCGTGTGCTGTGCTGGGGAGCCCGGTGTGCTGGGCTTTTGTGCTGGGGAGCCGTGTAGACAGGCTCTTCTGGGGAGCCGTGTGGACAGGCTCGGCTTGGGAGCGGAGTGAACGGGCTCTGATGGAGAGCCATGCGGGCTGTGGTGTTGGGAAGACCCGTGTGCTGTGCTGGGGAGCAAGTTGAGCTGGGCTGGGAAGCCCCGTGTGCTGTGCTGGGGGCCCCCGTGTCCTGTGCTGGGGAGCCCGGTGTGCTGGGCTGTGGTGCTGGGGAGCCGTGTAGACAGGCTCTGCTGGGGAGCCATTCGGGCAGTGGTGCTGGGGGGCCCCGTGTGCTGTGCTGGGGAGCCCGGTGAGCTGGGGAGCCCGGTGTGCTGGGCTTTGGTGCTGGGGAGCCGTGTAGACAGGCTCTCCTGCGGAGCGCTGTGAACAGGCTCTGATGGAGAGCCAGGCGGGCTGTGGTGCTGGGAGGCCCCGTGTGCTGTGCTGGGGAGCCCGTTGAGCTGGGCTTCGGAGCCCGGTGTGTTGGGCTGTGGTGCTGGGGAGCCGTGTGGACAGGCTCTGCTGGAGAGTGGTTTGAACAGGCTCTGCTGGATAGCCAGGCGGGCTGTGGTGCTGGGGGCCCCCGTGTGCTGTGCTGGGTAGCCCGTTGAGCTGGGATGTGGAGCCTGGTGTGCAGGGCTGTGGTGCTGGGGAGCCGTGTGGACAGGCTCTGCTGGCGAGTGGTTTGAACAGGCTCTGCTGGGGAGCGGAGTGAACAGGCTCTGTTGGAGAGCCAAGCGGGCTTTGGTGCTGGGGGGGACCGTGTGCTGTCCTGGGGAGCCCGTTGAGCTGGGCTTGGGAGCCCATTGTGCTGGGCTGGGGAACCCGGTGAGCTGGGCTGTCGTGCTGAGGAGCCGTGTAGAAAGGCTCTGCTGGGTAGTGGTTTCAACAGGATCTGCTGGAGAGCCAGGCAGACTGTGGTGCTGGGGGGCCCCGTGTGCCGTGATCGTGAGCCGGGTGAGCTGGGCTGGGGAGCCTGGTGTGGTGGGCTGTGGTGCTGGGGAGCCGTGTCGACAGGCTCAGCTGGGGAGCGGTGAGAACAGGCTCTGATGGAGAGCCAGGCGGGCTGTGGTGCTGGGGGCCCCCGTGTTCTGTGCTGGGGAGCCCGGTGAGCTGGGCTGGGGAGCCCGGTGTGCTGGGCTGTTTTGCTGGGGAGCCGTGTGGACAGGCTAAGCTGGGCAGTGGTTTGAACAGGCTCTGCTGGAGAGCCAGGCGGGCTGTGGTGCTGGGGGCCCCCGTGTTCTGTGCTGGGGAGCCCGGTG
Organism: Dascyllus trimaculatus; assembly: GCA_024666655.1. Lineage (NCBI taxonomy): Eukaryota > Metazoa > Chordata > Actinopteri > Pomacentridae > Dascyllus > Dascyllus trimaculatus. The sequence goes on along the minus strand of JAMOIN010000183.1, from coordinate 30,310 downwards.
TGCTGGGCTGTGGTGCTGGGGAGCCGTGTAGACAAGCTCTGCTGGGGAGCGGTGTGAAAACGCTCTGATGGAGAGCCAGGCGGGCTGTGGTTCTGGGGGGCCCCGTGTGCTGTGCTGGGGAGCCCGGTGAGCTGGGCTGGGGGGCCGGTTGAGCTGGACTGGGGAGCCCGGTGTGGTGGGCTGTTGTGCTGGGGAGCCGTGGAGACAGGGTCTGCTGGCGAGCCATTTCAGCTGTGGTGCTGGGGGGCCCCGTGTGCTGTGCCGGGGGGCCCGGTGTTCTGTGTTGGGGAGCCCCGTGTGCTGGGCTGTGGTGCTGGGGAGCCGTGTGGACAGGCTCTGCTGGGGAACGGTGTGAAAAGGCTCTGATGGAGAGTCAGGCGGGCTGTGGTGCTGGGGGCCCCCGTGTTCTGGGCTGTGGTGCTGGGGATTCCGGTGTGCTGGACTGTGGTGATTGGGAGCCGTGTAGACAGGGTCTGCTGGCGAGTTATTTGAGCTGTGGTGCTGGGGGGCCCCGTGTGCTGTGCTCGGGAGCCCAGTGAGCTGGGCTTCGCAGCCCAGTGTGCTGGGCTGTGGTGCTGGGAAGCCGTGTAGACAGGCTCTGATGGGGAGAGGGTTGAACAGGCTCTGATGGAGAGTCAGGAAGGCTGTGGTGCTGGTGGGCCCCGTGTGCTGTGCTGGTGAGCCCGTTGAGCTGTGCTGGGGAGCCTGGTGTGCTGGGCTGTGGTGCTGGGGAGCCCGGTGTGCTGGACTGTGGTGATGGGGAGCCGTGTAGACAGGCTCTGCTGCGGAGCGGTGTGAACAGGCTCTGATGGAGAGCCAGAAGGGCTGTGGTGCTGGGGGGCCCCGTGTGCTGTGCCGGGGGGCCCGGTGTGCTGGGCTGGGGAGCCCCGTGTGCTGGGCTGTGGTGCTGGGGAGCCCGGTGTCCTGGACTGTGGTGATAGGGAGCCGTGTGGACAGGCTCTGCTGGGGAGCGGTGTGAACAGGCTCTGCTGGGGAGCGGTGTGAACAGGCTCTGCTGGAGAGCCAAGCGGGCTGTGGTGCTGGGGAGCCGTGTGGACAGGCTGTGCTGGGGAGAGGGTTGAGATGGCTCTGCAGGAGAGCCAGGCGGGCTGTGGTGCTGGGGGCCCCCCTGTGCTGTGCTGGGGTGCCCGGTGAGCTGGGCTGGGGAGCCCGGTGTGGTGGGCTGTGGTGCTGGGGAGCCGTGTGGGAAGGCTCTGCTGGGGAGAGGGTTGAACAGGATCTGATGGAGAGCCAGGTGGGCTGTGGTGCTGGAGGGCCCCGTGTGCTGTGTTGGGGATCTCGTTGAGCTGGGCTGGGGAGCCCGGTGTGCTGGGCTGTGGTGCTGGAGAGCCGTGTGGACAGGCTCTGCTCGGGAGTGGTTTGAACAGGCTCTGCTCGAGAGCCAGGCGGGCTGTGGTGCTGGGGGGCCCCGTGTGCTGTGCTGGGGAGCCCGGTGAGCAGGGCTGGGGAGCCTGGTGTGCTGGGCCGTGGTGCTGGGGAGCCTTGTAGACAATCTCTCCTGCGGAGCGGTTTGAACAGGCTCTTATGGAGAGCCAGGCGGCCTGTAGTGCTGGGGGCCCCCGTGTGCTGTGCTAGGCGGACCGGTGAGCTGGGCTGGGGAGCCCGGTGTGCTGGGCTCGGGAGCCCGGTGTGCTGGGCTGTGGTGCTTGGGAGCCGTGAGGACAGGCTCTGCTGGGGAGCGGTGTGAACAGGCTCTGATGGAGAGCCAGGCGGGCTGTGGTGCTGGGGGCCCACGTGTGCTTTTCTGGGGTGCCCGGTTAGCTGGGCTGGGGAGCCCGGTGTTCTGGGCTGTGCTGCTGGGGAGCCGTGTGGACAGGCTCTGCTTGGGAGCGCTGTGACCATGCTCTGATGAAGAGCCAGGCGGGCTGTGGTGCTGGGGGGCCCCGTGTGCTGTCCTGGGGAGACCGGTGAGCTGGGCTGTGGTGATGGGGAGCCGTGCAGACAGGCTCTGCTGGGGAGCGGTATGAACAGGATTTGATGGAGAGCCAGGCGGGCTATGGTTCTGGGGGGGCCCGTGTGCTGTGCTGGGGAGCCCGGTGAGCTGGGCTGGGGAGCCCAGTGTGCTGGGCTGTTTTGCAGGGGAGCTTTGTAGACAGGCTCTGCTGTGTAGGGGTGTGAACAGGCTTTGTTGGAGAGCCAGGCGGGCTATGGTGCTGGGGGGCCCCGTGTGCTGTGCTGGGGGAGCCCTCTGAGCTGGGCTGGGGAGCCCAGTGTGCTGGGCTGTGGTGCTTGGGAGCCGTGTGGACTCGGTCTGCTGGGGAGTGGTTTGAACAGGCTCTGATGGAGAGCCAGGCGGGCTGTGGTGCTGGGGGGGACCGTGTGCTGTCCTGTGGAGCCCGTTGAGCTAGGCTGGGGAGCCCAGTGTGCTGGGCTGTGGTGCTGGGGAGCCGTGTGGACAGGCTCTGTTGGGGAGTGGTTTGAACAGGCTCTGATGGAGAGCTAGGCGGGCTGTGGTGCTGGGGAGCCCGGTGAGCTGGGCAGAGGAGCCCGGTTTGCTGGTCTGTGCTGCTGGGGAGTCGTGTAGACAGGCTTTGCTGGGGAGCGGTGTGAACAGGCTCTGCTGGAGAGCCTGGCGGGCTGTTGTGCTGGGGAGCCATGTGGACAGGGTCTGCTGGGGAGTGGTTTGAAAAGGCTCTGCTGGAGAGCCAGGCAGGCTGTGGTGCTGGGGGGCCCCGTGTGCTGTGCTGGGGAGCCCGGTGAGCTGGGCTGGGGAGCCCGGTGTGCTGGGCTTTTGTGCTGGGGAGCCGTGTAGACAGGCTCTGCTGCGGAGGGTTGTGAACAGGCCCTGATGGAGAGCCTGGCGGGCTGTGGTGCTGGGGGCCCCCGTGAGCTGTGCTCAGGAGCCCGGTGAGCTGGGTTGGGGATCCCTGTGTGCTTTGCTGTGGTGATGGCGAGCCGTGTAGACTGGCTGTGCTCTTGAACGGTGTGAACAGGCTCTGATGGAGAGCCAGCCGGGCTGTGGTGCTGGGGGCCCCCGTGTGCTGTACTCGGGAGCCCAGTGAGCTGGGCTTCGGAGCCCAGTGTGCTGGGCTGTGGTGTTGGGAAGTCGTGTGGACAGGCTCTGCTGGGGAGCGGTTTGAACAGGCTCTGATGGAGAGCCAGGCGGGCTGTTGAGCTGGGTAGCCCCGTGTGCTGTGCTGGGGGGCCCCGTGTGCTGTGCTGGGGAGCCCGATGAGTTGGGCTGGGGAGCCCGGTGTGCTGGGCTGTGGTGCTGGGGAGCCCGGTGTGCTGGGCTGGGGAGCCCGGTCTGTTGGGCTGTGGTGCTGGGGAGCCGTGTGGACAGGCTCTGCTGGGGAGCGGTGTGAACAGGCTAAGCTGGAGAGCCAGGCGGCCTGTGGTGCTGGGGGGCCCCGTGTGCTGTGCTGGGGAGCCCGGTGAGCTGTGCTGGGGGCCCCCGTGTGCTGTGCTGGGGAGCCCAATGAGCTGGGCTGTGGTGCTGGGGAGCCGTGTAGACAGGCTCTGCTGGGGAGCGGAGTGAATAGGCTCTGCTGGGGAGCGGTGTGAACAGGCTCTGATGGAGAGCCAGGCGGGCTGTGGTGCTGGGGGCCCCCGTGTGCTGTGCTGGTGGGCCCGGTGAGCGGGGCTGGGGATCCCGGTGTGCTGTGCTGTGGTGCTGGGGAGCTTTGTAGAAAGGCTTTGCTGGGGAGTGGTGTGAACAGGCTCTGTTGGAGAGCCAGGCGGGCTGTGGTGTTGGGGGCCCCCGTGTGCTGTGCTGGGGGCACGGTGAGCTGGGCTGGGGAGCCCGGTGTACTGGACTGTGGTGCTGGCCAACCGTGTAGACAGGCTCTGCTGGGGGGCCCCGTGTGCTGTGCTGGGGAGCCCGGTGAGCTGGGCTTGGGAGCCCGGTGTTCTGGGCTGTGCTGCTGGGGAGGCGTGTGGACAGGCTGTGCTGGGGAGTGATTTCAAAAGGCTCTGCTGGAGAGCAACGCGGGCTGTGGTGCTGGGGGTCCCCGTGTTCCATGCTGGGGAGCCGGTTGAGCCTGGCTGGGGAGCCCGGTGTGCTGGGCAGTGGTACTGGGGAGGCGTGTGGACAGGCTGTGCTGGGGAGTGGTGTGAAAAGGTTCTGCTGGACAGCCAGGCAGGCTGTGGTGCTGGGGGCCCCCGTGTGCTGTGCTGGGGAGCCCGTTGAGCTTTGCTGGGGAGCCTGGTGTGCTGGGCTGTGGTGCTGGGGAGCTGTTTGAACAGGCTCTGATTTAGAGCCAGGCGGGCTGTGGTGCTGGGGAGCCGTGTGGACAGGATCTGATGGGGAGCGGTTTGAACAGGCTCTGATGGAGAGCCGGGCGGGCTGTGCTGCGGTGTGCTGGGCTGTGCTGCTGGGGAGCCGTGTAGACAGGCTCTACTGGGGAGCCATTCGGGCTGTGATGCTGGGGGGCCCCGTGTGATGTGCTGGGGATCCCGGTGTGCTCGGCTGTGGTGCTGGCCACCCGTGTGGACAGGCTCTGCTGGCGAGTGGTTTGAACAGGATCTGCTGGGGAGCGGAGTGAACAGGCTCTGATGGAGAGCCAGGCGGGCTGTTGTGCTGGGAAGCCCCGTGTGCTGTGCTGGGGGGCCCCGTGTGCTGTGCTGGGGAGCCCGGTCTGGTGGGCTGTGGTGCTGCGGAGCCGTGTGTACAGGCTCTGCTGGGGAGTGGTTTGAACAGGCTCTGCTGGGGAGCGGAGTGAACATGCTCTGATGGAGAGCCAGGGGGGCTGTGGTGCTGGGGGGCCCCGTGTGCTGTGCTGGGGATCTCGTAGAGCTGGGCTGGGGAGCCCGGTGTGCTGGGCTGTGGTGATGGGGAGCCGTGTAGACAGGCTGTGCTGGGGAGCGGTGTGAACACGCTCTGATGGAGAGCCAGGCGGGCTGTGATGGTGTGGACCCCCGTGTGCTGTACTGGGGGGCCCCGTGAGCTGTGCTGGGGAGCCCTGTTGCTGGGCTGTGGTACTGGCGAGCCGTGTGGACAGGCTCTGCTGAGGAGCGGTGTGAACAGGCTCTGATGGAGAGTCTGGCGGGCTGTGGTGCTGGGGGCATCAATGTGCTGTTCTGGGGAGCCCGGTGAGCTTGGCTGGGGAGCCCGGTGTGGTGGGCTGTGCTGCTGGGGAGCCGTGTGGACAGACTCTGCTGCGGAGCGCTGTGACCAGGCTCTGATGGAGAGCCAGGGGGGCTGTGGTGCTGGGGGGGCCCGTGTGCTTTGCTGGGGACCCCGGTGAGCTGGGCTTGGGAGCCCGGTGTGCTGGGCTGTGCTGCTGGGGAGGCGTGTGGACAGGCTGTGCTTGGGATTGGTTTGAACAGGCTCTGCTGGAGAGCCAGGCGGGCTGTGGTGCTGGGGGCCCTCCGTGTGCTGTGCTGGGGGCCCCCGTGTGCTGTGCTGGGGAGCCCGGTGTCCTGGGCTGTGCTGCTGGGGAGCCGTGTGGACATGTTCGGCTGGGGAGCGGTGTGAACAGGCTCTGATGGAGAGCCAGGCGGGCTGTGGTGCTGGGGCCCCCGTGTGCTGTGCTGGTGAGCCCGGTGAGCTTGGCTGGGGAGCCCGGTGTGCTGGGCTGTGGTGCTGGGGAGCCGTGTAGACAGGCTCTGCTGGGGAGCATTGTAAACAGGCTATGCTGGAGAGCCAGGCGGGCTGTGGTGCTGTGGGCCCCCGTGTGCTGTGCTTTGGAGCCCGGTGTGCTGGGCTGTGGTGCTGGGGAGCCGTGTGGACAGGCTCTTCTGGGGGGCTGGGGGGCGGTGTGGACAGGCTCTGCTGGAAAGCCAGGCGGGCTGTGCTGCGGTGTGCTAGGCTGTGCTGCTGCGGAGCCGTGTAGACAGGCTCTGCTCTGGAGCCATTCGGGCTGTGGTGCTGGGGGGCCCCGTCTGCTGTGCTGGGGAGCCCGGTGTTCTGGGCTGAGCTGCTGGGGTGCCGTGTGTCGAAGGTCTGCTGGGAAGCGGTGTGAAAAGGCTCTGATGGAGAGCCAGGCGGGCTGTGGTGCTGGGGGGCCCCGGTGTGCTGTGCTCGGTAGCCCGGTTACCTGGGCTGCGGGGCCCGGTGTGCTGGGCTGAGCTGCTGGGTTGCCGTGTGGACAGGGTCTGCTGGGAAGCGGTGATAACAGGCTCTGATGGAGAGCCGGGCCGGCTGTGGTGCTGGGGGGCCCCGTGTGCTGTGCTGGGGAGCCCGGTGAGCTGGGCTGGGGAGCCCGGTGTGCCGGGCTGTTGTGCTGGGGAGCCGTGTAGAAAGGCTGTGCTGTGGAGGGGTGTGAACAGGCTTTGTTGGAGAGCCAGGCAGGCTATGGTGCTGGGGGGCCCCGCGTGCTGTGCTGGGGAGCCCTGTGAGCTGGGCTGGGGAGCCCAGTGTGCTGGGCTGTGGTGCTTGGGAGCCGTGTGGACTCGCTCTGCTGGGGACTGGTTTGAACAGGCTCTGCTGGGGAGCGGAGTGAACAGGCTCTGATGGAGAGCCAGGCGGGCTGTGGTGCTGGGGGGCCCCGTGTTCTGTGCTGGGGAGCCGGGTGAGCTGGGCTGGGGAGCCCGATGTGCAGGGCTGTGGTGCTGGGGAGCCGTGTTGACAAGCTCTGCTGGGGAGCGTTGTGAACAGGCTCTTCTGGGGAGCGGTGTGAACAGGCTCTTATGGAGAGCCAGGCGGCCTGTAGTGCTGGGGGCCCCCGTGTGCTGTGCTAGGCGGACCGGTGAGCTGGGCTGGGGAGCCCGGTGTGCTGGGTTCGGGAGCCCGGTGTGCTGGGCTGTGGTGCTTGGGAGCCGTGAGGACAGGCTCTGCTGGGGAGCGGTGTGAACAGGCTCTGATGGAGAGCCAGGCGGGCTGTGGTGCTGTGGGGCCCCGTGTGCTGTGCTGGGGAGCCCGGTGAGCAGGGCTGGGGAGCCTGGTGTGCTGGGCTGTGGTGCTGGGGAGCCTTGTAGACAATCTCTCCTGCGGAGCGGTGTGAACAGGCTCTTATGGAGAGCCAGGCGGCCTGTAGTGCTGGGGGCCCCCGTGTGCTGTGCTAGGCGGACCGGTGAGCTGGGCTGGGGAGCCCGGTGTGCTGGGCTCGGGAGCCCGGTGTGCTGGGCTGTGGTGCTTGGGAGCCGTGAGGACAGGCTCTGCTGGGGAGCGGTGTGAACAGGCTCTGATGGAGAGCCAGGCGGGCTGTGGTGCTGGGGGGCCCCGTGTGCTGTGCTGGGGAGCCCGGTGAGCAGGGCTGGGGAGCCTGGTGTGCTGGGCTGTGCTGCTGGGGAGCCGTGTAGACAGGCTCTGCTGGGGAGCGGTGTGAAGAGGCTCTGCTAGAGAGCCAGGCTGGCTGTGGTGCTGGGGGGCCCCGTGTGCAGTGCTGGAGAGCCTGGTGAGCTGGGCTGTGGTCCTGGGGAGCCGTGTGGACAGGCTCTGCTGGGGAGCGGTGTGGACAGGCTCTGCTGGGGAGTTGTGTGAACAGGCTCTACTGGAGAGCCAGGCGGGCTGTGGTGCTATGGGCCCCCGTGTGCTGTGCTGGGGAGTCCGGTGAGGTGGGCTGGTGGAGCCCGGTGAGCTGGGCTGTGCTGCTTGGAAGCCGTGTGGACAGGCTCTGCTGGGGAATGGTTTGAACAGGCTCTTCTGGAGAGCCAGGCGGGCTGTGGTGGTGGGGGCCCCCGTGTGATGTCCCGGGGAGCCCGGTGTTCTGGGCTGTGCTGCTGGGGAGCCGTGTAGACAGGCTCTGCTGCGGAGCGGTGTGAACAGGCTCTGATGGAGAGCCAGGCCGGCTGTGATTCTGGGCGCCCCCGTGTGATGTGTTGGGGGGCCCGGTAAGGTTGGCTGGGGAGCCCAGTGTTCTGGGCTGTGGTGCTGGGGAGCCGTGTGGACAGGCTCTGCTTGGGAGCGCTGTGACCATGCTCTGATGAAGAGCCAGGCGGGCTGTGGTGCTGGGGGGCCCCGTGTGCTGTCCTGGGGAGACCGGTGAGCTGGGCTGTGGTGATGGGGAGCCGTGTAGACAGGCTCTGCTGGGGAGCGGTATGAACAGGATTTGATGGAGAGCCAGGCGGGCTATGGTTCTGGGGGGGCCCGTGTGCTGTGCTGGGGAGCCCGGTGAGCTGGGCTGGTGAGCCCGGTGTGCTGGGCTGTTGTGCAGGGGAGCTGTGTAGACAGGCTCTGCTGTGGAGGGGTGTGAACAGGCTTTGTTGGAGAGCCAGGCGGGCTATGGTGCTGGGGGGCCCCGTGTGCTGTGCTGGGGGAGCCCTGTGAGCTGGGCTGGGGAGCCCAGTGTGCTGGGCTGTGGTGCTTGGGTGCCGTGTGGACTCACTCTGCTGGGGAGTGGTTTGACCAGGCTCTGATGGAGAGCCAGGCGCGGCTGTGGTGCTGGGGGGGACCGTGTGCTGTCCTGGGGAGCCCGTTGAGCTGGGCTGGGGAGCCCAGTGTGCTGGGCTGTGGTGCTGGGGAGCCGTGTGGACAGGCTCTGTTGGGGAGTGGTTTGAACAGGCTCTGATGGAGAGCCAGGCGGGCTGTGGTGCTGGGTGGCCCCGTGTGCTGTGCTCAGAAGCCCGGTGAGCTGGGCTGCGGAGCCCAGTGTGCTGGGCTGAGCTGCTGGGGTGCCGTGTGGACAGCGTCTGCTGGGGAGCCGTGTGAACAGGCTCTGATGGAGAGCCAGGCGGGCTGTGCTGCGGTGTGCGGGGCTGCTGGGGAGCCGTGTAGACAGGCACTTCTGGGGAGCTTTGTGAACAGGCTCTGATGGAGAGCCAGGCGGGGTGTGGTGCTGGGGGCCCCCGTGTGCTGTACTGGGGAGCCCGGTGAGCTGGGCTGGGGAGCCCGGTGTGCTGGGCTGTGCATCTGGGGAGCCGTGTGGAAAGGCTCTGATGGGGAGCTGTTTCAACAGGCTCTGATGGAGAGCCAGGCTTGCTGTGGTGTTGGGGGCCCACGTGTGCTTTGCTGGGGAGCCCGGTGTGCTGTGCTTGGGAGCCCGGTGTGCTGGGCTGTGGTGCTGCGGAGCCTATGGATAGGCTCTGCTGGGGAGCCGTGTGGACAGGCTCTTCTGGAGAGCCAGGCGGGCTGTGCTGCGGTGTGCTGGGCTGTGGTGCTGGGGAGCCGTGTGGACAGGCTCTACTGGGGAGCGTTGTGAAAAGGTTCTGATGGAAAGCCAGGCGGGCTGTGGTGCTGGGGAGCCCGGTGAGCAGGGCTGGGGAGCCCGGTGTGCTAGGCTGTGGTGCTGGGGAGCAGTGTGGAAAGGCTCTGCTGTGGAGTGGTTTGAACAGGCTCTGCTGGAGACCAACGCGGGCTGTGGTTTTGGGGGCCCCCGTGTGCTGCGCTGGGGAGCCCGGTGAGCTGGGCTGGGGAGCCCGGTATGCTTGGCTGTGGTGCTGGATTTCCGTGTGGACAGGCTCTGCTGGGGAGTGGTTTGAACAGGCTCTGATGGAGAGCCATGCGGGCTCATGTGCTGGGCGGCCCCGTGTGCTGTGCTGGGGAGCCCGGTGTGCTGGGCTGGGGAGGCCCGTGTGCTGGGCTGTGGTGCTGGGGAGCCCGGTGTGCTGGGCTGGGGAGCCCGGTGTGCTGGGCTGTGGTGCTGGGGAGCCGTGTGGACAGGCTCTGCTGGGGAGCGGTGTGAACAGGCTAAGCTGGAGAAACAGGCGGGCTGTGGTGCTGGGGGGCCCCGTGTGCTGTGCTGGGGAGCCCGGTGTGCTGGGCTGTTCATCTGGGGAGCCGTGTTGACAATCTCTTCTGGGGAGCGGTGTGGACAGGCTCTGATGGAGAGCCAGGTGGGCTGTGGTGCTGGGGGCCCCGTGTGCTGTGCTGGGGAGGCCGGTGTGCTGGACTGTGGTGCTGGTGAGCCGTGTGGACAGGCTGTCCTGGCGAGCTGTGTGAACAGGCTCTGATGGAGAGCCAGGCGGGCTGTGGTGCTGGGGGGCATCGTTTTCTGTGGTGGGGAGCCCGGTGAGCTGGGCTGCGGAGCCCGGTGTGCTGGGCTGTGCTGCTGGGGAGGCGTGTGGACCGGCTCTGCTGGGGAGCGGTGTGAACAGGATCTGATGGAGAGCCAGGTGGGCTGTGGTGCTGGGGGGCCCCCGTTTGCTGTGCTGGGGACCCCGGTGAGCTGGGCGGACGAGCCCGGTTTGCTGGGCTGTGCTGCTTGGGAGCCGTGTGGACAGGCTCTGCATGGGAGTGGTTTGAACAGGCTCTGATGGAGAGCCAGGCGGGCTGTTGTGCTTGGGGGCCCCCTTTTCTGTGCTGGGGAGCCGGGTGAGCTGGGCTGGGGAGCCCGGTTTGCTGGGCTGTGGTGCTGGGGAGCCTTGTGGACAGGCTCTGCTGGGGAGCGGTGTGAACAGGCTCTGCTGGACAGCCAGGCGGGCGGTTGTGCTGGGGGGCCCCGTGTGCCGTGCTGGGGAGCCCGGTGTGCTGGGCTGGGGAGCCCGGTGTGCTGGGCTGTGGTGCTGGGGAGCCGTGTAGACAGGCTCTGCTGGGGAGCCATTCGGGCTGTGGTGCTGGGGGGCCCCGTGTGCTTTGCTGGGGAGCCCGGTGAGCTGGGCTGGGAAGCCCGGTGTCCTGGGCTGTGCTGCTGGGGAGCCCTGTGGAAAGGCTCTGCTGGGGAGTGGCTTGAAAAGGCTCTGCTGGAGAGCCAGGCGCGCTGTGGTGCTGGGGGGCCCCGTATGCTGGGCTGGGGAGCCCGGTGTGCTGGGCTGTGCTGCTGGGGAGCCGTGTGGACAGGCTGTGCTTGGGAGTGGTTTGAACAGGTTCTGCTGGAGAAACAGGCGGGCTGTGGTTCTGGGGGCCCCCGTGTGCTGTGCTGGGGAGACCAGTGAGCTGGGCTGGGGAGCCCGGTGTGCTGGGCTGTGCTGCTGGGGAGCCGCGTGGACAGGCTCTGCTGGGGAGCGGTGTGAACAGGCTCTGCTGGAGAGCCAGGCGGGCTGTGCTGCGGTGTGCTGGGCTGTGCTGCTGGAAAGCCGTGTAGACAGGCTCTGCTGGGGAGCGGTTTGAACAGGCTCTGCTGGAGAGCAAGGTGCGCTGTGTTGCTGGTGGCCACCGTGTGATGTGCTGGGGAGACCGGTGAGCTGGGCTGTGCTGCTGGGGAGCCGTGTAGACATGTTCGGCTGGGGAGCGGTGTGAACAGGCTCTGATGGAGAGCCAGGCGGGCTGTGGTGCTGGGGGCCCCGTGTGCTGTGCTGGGGAGCCCGGTGAGCTTGGCTGGGGAGCCCGGTGTGCTGGGCTTTGGTGCTGGGGAGCCGTGTAGACAGGCTCTGCTGGGGAGCGTTGTAAACAGGCTATGCTGGAGAGCCAGGCGGGCTGTGGTGCTGTGGGCCCCCGTGTGCTGTGCTTTGGAGCCCGGTGTGCTGGGCTGTGGTGCTGGGGAGCCGTGTGTACAGGCTCTTCTGGGGGGCGGTGTGGACAGGCTCTGCTGGAGAGCCAGGCGGGCTGTACTGCGGTGTGCTAGGCTGTGCTGCTGCGGAGCCGTGTAGACAGGCTCTGCTCTGGAGCCATTCGGGCTGTGGTGCTGGGGGGCCCCGTCTGCTGTGCTGGGGAGCCCGGTGTGCTGGGCTGAGCTGCTGGGGTGCCGTGTGTAGAGGGTCTGCTGGGAAGCGGTGTGAAAAGGCTCTGATGGAGAGCCAGGCGGGCTGTGGTGCTGGGGGGCCCCAGTGTGCTGTGCTCGGTAGCCCGGTTAGCTGGGCTGCGGTGCCCGGTGTGCTGGGCTGAGCTGCTGGGGTGCCGTGTGGACAGGGTCTGCTGGGAAGCGGTGTTAACAGGCTCTGATGGAGAGCCGGGCGGGCTGTGGTGCTGGGGGCCCCCCGTGTGCTGTGCTCGGTAGCCCAGTGAGCTGGGATGGGGAGCCCGGAATGCTGGGCTGAGCTGCTGGGGTGCCGTGTGGACAGGGTCTGCTGGGAAGCGGTGTGAAAAGGCTCTGATGGAGAGCCAGGCGGGCTGTGGTGCTGGATGGCCCCGTGTGCTGTGCTCAGAAGCCCGGTGAGCTGGGCTGCGGAGCCCGGTGTGCTGGGCTGAGCTGCTGGGGTGCCGTGTGGACAGCGTCTGCTGGGGAGCCGTGTGAACAGGCTCTGATGGAGAGCCAGGCGGGCTGTGCTGCGGTGTGCGGGGCTGCTGGGGAGCCGTGTAGACAGGCACTTCTGGGGAGCTTTGTGAACAGGCTCTGATGGAGAGCCAGGCGGGGTGTGGTGCTGGGGGCCCCCGTGTGCTGTACTGGGGAGCCCGGTGAGCTGGGCTGGGGAGCCCGGTGTGCTGGGCTGTGCATCTGGGGAGCCGTGTGGAAAGGCTCTGATGGGGAGCTGTTTCAACAGGCACTGCTGGAGAGCAAGGCGCGCTGTGTTGCTGGGGGCCCCCGTGTGCTGTGCTGGGGTGCCCGGTGAGCTGGGCTGGGGAGACCGGTGTGCTGGGCTGTGCTGCTGGGGAGCCGTGTGGACAGGCTCTGCTGAGGAGAGTTTATTACAGGCTCTGATGGAGAGCGAGGCGGGATGTTGTGCTGGGAGGCCCCGTGTGCTGTGCTGGTGGGGCCCGTGTGCTGTGCTGGGGGGCCCCGTGTGCTGGGCTGTGGTGCTGGTGAGCCCGGTATGCTTGGCTGTGCTTCTGGGGAGCCGTGTAGACAGGCTCTGCTGGGGAGCGGAGTGAACAGGCTCTGCTGGGGAGCGGTGTGAAAAGGCACTGATGGAGAGCCAGGCGGGTTGTGGTGGTGGGGGGCCCCATGTGCCGTGCTCGGGAGCCCGGTGAACTGGGCTGGGGTGCCTGGTGTGCTGGGCTGTTCTGCTGGGGAGCCGTGTAGACAGGCTCTGCCGGGGAGCGGTCTGAACAGGCACTGATGGAGAGCCAGGCGGGCTGTGGCTCTGGGGGGCCCCGTGTTCGGTGCTTGGGATCCCGTTGAGCTCGGCTGGGGAGCCCTGTGTGCTGGGCTGTTGTGCTGGCGAGCGGTGTGGACAGGCTCTGCTGGGGAGTGGTTTGAAAAGTCTCTTCTGGAGAGCCAGGCAGGCTGTGATGCTGGGGGGCCCTTGTGTGCTGTGCTGGGGAGCCCGGTGAGCTGGGCTGGGGAGCTCGGTGTGCTGGGCTTTTGTGCTGGGGAGCCGTGTAGACAGGCTCTGCTGCGGAGGGGTGTGAACAGGCCCTGATGGAGAGCCAGGCGGGCTGTGGTGCTGGGGGCCCCCGTGAGCTGTGCTCAGTAGCCCGGTGAGCTGGGCTGGGGATCCCTGGGTGCTGGGCTGTGGTGATGGGGAGCAGTGTAGACAGGCTGTGCTGTTGAGCGGTGTGAACAGGCTCTGATGGAGAGCCAGCCGGGCTGTGGTGCTTGGGGCCCCCGTGTGCTGTGTTGGGGAGCCCGGTGAGCTGGGCTGTGCTGCTGGGGAGCCGCGTAGACAGGCTCTGCTGGGGAGAGGGTTGAACAGGCTCTGCTGGAGAGTAAGGCACGCTGTGTTGCTGGGGGCCCCCGTATGCTGTGCTGGGGAGCCCGGTGAGCTGGGCTGGGCAGCCCGGTGTGCTGGGCTGTGGTGCTTGGGTGCCGTGTGGACAGGCTCTGCTGGGGAGCGGTGTGAACAGGCTCTGATGGAGAGCCAGGCGGGCTGTGGTGCTGGGGGCCCCCGTGTGCTGTGCTGGGGAGCCCGGTGAGCTTGGCTGGGGAGCACGGTCTGCTGGGCTGTGGTGCTGGGGAGTCGTGTAGACAGGCTCTGCTGGGGAGCGTTGTAAACAGGCTCTGCTGGAGAGCCAGGCGGGCTGTGGTGCTGTGGGCCCCCGTGTGCTGTGCTGGGGAGCCCAGTGTGCTGGGCTGTGGTGCTGGGGAGCCGTGTGGACAGGCTCTGCTGGGGGGCGGTGTGGACAGGCTCTGCTGGGGGGCGGTGTGGACAGGCTCTGCTGGATAGCCAGGCGGGCTGTGCTGCGGTGTGCTAGGCTGTGCTGCTGCGGAGCCGTGTAGACAGGCTCTGCTGGGGAGCGGTGTGAACAGGCTCTGCTGGAGAGCAAGGCGCGCTGTGTTGCTGGGGGCCCCCGTGTAGAGGGGAGTCCGGTGAGGTGGGCTTCGGAGCCCGGTGTGCTGGGCTGTGGTGCTGGGTTGCCGTGTGGACAGGCTCTGCTTGGGAGTGGTTTCAACAGGCTCTGATGGAGAGCCAGGCGGGCTGTGTTGCTGGGGGCCCCCGTGTGCAGGGGAGCCCGGTGAGCTGGGCTTCGGAGCACGGTGTGCTGGGCTGTGGTGCTGGGTTGCCGTGTGTACAGGCTCTGCTGGGGAGTGGTTTGAACAGGCTCTGCTGGGGAGCGGAGTGAACAGGCTCTGATGGAGAGCCAGGCGGGATGTGGTGCTGGGGGGCCCCGGGTGCTGTGCTGGGGATCTCGTTGAGCTTGGTTGGGGAGCCCGGTGTGCTGGGCTGTGGTGCTGTGGAGCCGGGTGGACAGGCTCTGCTGGGGAGTGGTTTGAAAAGGCTCTGCTCGAGAGCCAGGCGGGTTGTGGTGGTGGGGGGCCCCATGCGCCGTGCTCGGGAGCCCGGTGAACTGGGCTGGGGTGCCTGGTGTGCTGGGCTGTGCTGCTGGGGAGCCGTGTAGACAGGCTCTGCCGGGGAGCGGTCTGAACAGGCTCTGATGGAGAGCCAGGCGGGCTGTCGTGCTGGGGGGCCCCGTGTGCTGTTCTGGGCAGCCCTGTGAGCTTGGCTGGGGAGCCAGGTGTGTTGGGCTGGGGAGCCCGGTGAGCTGGGCTGGGGAGCCCGGTGTGCTGGGCATTGGTGCTGGGGAGCCGTGTGGACATGCTCTGTTGAGGAGCGGTGTGGACAGGCTCTGATGGAGACACAGGCGGGCTGTGGTGCTGGGGGGCCCCGTGTTCTGTGCTGGGGACCCCGTTGATCATGGCTGGGGAGCCCGGTGTGCTGGGCTGTGGTGCTGGGGAGCCGTGTGGCACAGGCTCTGCTGGGGAGCGGTGTGAACAGGCCATGATGGAGAGCCAGGCGGGATGTGGTGTTGGTGGCCCCCGTGTGCTGTGCTGGGGAGCACGGTGAGCTTGGCCGGGGAGCCCGGTGTGCTGGGCATTGGTGCTGGGGAGCCGTGTGGACATGCTCTGTTGAGGAGCGGTGTGGACAGGCTCTGCTGGAGAGCCAGGCGGGCTGTGGTGCTGGGGGGCCCCGTGTTCTGTTCTGGGGACCCCGTTGATCATGGCTGGGGACCACAATGTGCTGGGCTGTGGTGCTGGGGAGCCGTGTCGACAGGCTCTGCTGGGGAGCGGTGTGAATAGGCTCTGCTGGAGAGCCAGGCGGGCCGTGGTGTTGGGGGCTCCCGTGTGCTGTGCTGGGGAGCCCGGTGAGCTGGGCTCTGCTGCTGGGGAGCCATGTAGACAGGCTCTGCTGGGGAGCAGTGTGAACAGGCTCTGCTGGAGAGCCAGGCGGGCTGTGGTGCTGGGGAGCCGTGTGGACAGGCTCTGCTGGGGAGTGGTTTAAACAGTCTCTGCTGGAGAGCCAGGCGGGCTGTGGTGCTGTGGGGCCCGCGTGTGCTGTGCTGTGGAGCCCGGTGAGCTGGGCTGGGGAGCCCGGTGTGCTGGGCTGTGGTGCTGGGGAGCCGTGTAGACCGGCTCTGCTGCGGAGCGATGTGAACAGGCTCTTATGCAGCGCCAGGCGGGCTGTAGTGCTGAGGGGCCCCGTGTGCTGTGCTGGGGAGCCCGGTGAGCTGTGCTGTGGTGCTGGGGAGCCGTGTGAAGAGGCTCTGATGGAGAGCCAGGCGGGCTGTGGTGCTGGGGGCCCCCGTGTGCTGTGCTGGGGATCCCGGTCTGCTGGGCTGTGGTGCTGGGGAGCCGTGTGGACAGGCACTGCTGAGGAGAGTTTTGTACAGGCTCTGATGGAGAGCCAGGCGGGCTGTGGTGTTTGGGGGTCCCGTGTGCTGTGCTGGGTAGCCCGTTGAGGAAGGCTGGGGAGCCCAGTGTTCTGGGCTGTCGTGCTGGGGAGTTGTGTGGACAGGTTTTGCTGGGAAGTGGTTTGAACAGGCTCTGCTAGAGAGCCAGGCGGGCTGTGTTGCTGGGGGCCCCCGTGTCCAGTGCTGGGTAGGCCGGTTAGCTGGTGCTGGGGAGCCCGGTGTGCTGTGCTGTGGTGCTGGGGAGCCGTGTGGACAGGCTCTGCTGGAGATCCAGTTGGGCAGTGGTGCTGGTGGCCACCGTGTGCTGTGCTGGGGAGCCCGGTGTGCTGGGCTGTGCTGCTGGGGAGCCGTGTGGACAGGCTCTGATGGAGAGCCAGGCGGGCTGTGGTGCTGGGGGCCCCGGTGTTCTTTGCTGCGGATTACGGTGAGCTGTGCTGGGGAGCCCGGTGTGCTGGGCTGTGCTGCTGGGGAGCCGTGTGAAGAGGCTCTGATGGAGAGCCAGGCGGGCTGTGGTGCTGGGGGCCCCCGTGTGCTGTGCTGGGGATCCCGGTGTGCTGGGCTGTGGTGCTGGGGAGCCGTGTGGAAAGGCACTGCTGAGGAGAGTTTTGTACAGGCTCTGATGGAGAGCCAGGCGGGCTGTAGTGCTGGGAAGTCCCGTGTGCTTTGCTGGGGGGGCCCGTGTGCTGTGCTGGGGGTCCCCGTGTGCTTTGCTGGGGAGCCCGTTGAGCTGGGCTGGGGAGCCCGGTGTGCTGGGCTGTGGTGCTGGGGAGCCGTGTGGACAGGCTCTGCTGAGGGAGTGGTTTGAACAGGCTCTGCTCGAGAGCCAGGCGGGCTGTGGTGCTGGGGGGCCCCGTGTGCAGTGCTGGAGAGCCCGGTGAGCTGGGCTGTGGTGCTGGGGATCCGTGTAGACAGGTTCTGCTGCGGAGGTGTGTGAACAGGCTCTGATGGAGAGCCAGGCGGGCTGTGATGCTGGGCGCCCCCGTGTGATGTGTTGGGGGGACCGGTGAGGTGGGCTGGGGACCCAAATGTGCTGGGCTGTGGTGCTGGGGAGCCGTGTCGACAGGCTCTGCTGGGGAGCGGTGTGAACAGGCTCTGCTGGAGAGCCAGGCGGGCCGTGGTGCTGGGGGCTCCCGTGTGCTGTGCTGGGGAGCCCGGTGAGCTGGGCTCTGCTGCTGGGGAGCCATGTAGACAGGCTCTGCTGGGGAGCAGTGTGAACAGGCTCTGCTGGAGAGCCAGGCCGGCTGTGGTGCTGGGGAGCCGTGTGGACAGGCTCTGCTGGGGAGTGGTTTGAACAGTCTCTGCTGGAGAGCCAGGCGGGCTGTGGTGCTGTGGGGCCCGCGTGTGCTGTGCTGTGGAGCCCGGTGAGCTTGGCTGGCGAGCCCGGTGTGCTGGGCTGTGTTGCTGGCCAACCGTGTAGACAGGCGCTACTGGGGGGCCACGTATGCTGTGCAGGGGAGCCCGTTGAGCCTGGCTGGGGAGCCCGGTGTGCTGGGCTGTGCTGCTGGGGAGCCGAGTAGACAGGCTCTGCTGCGGAGCGCTGTGAACAAGCTTTGATGGAGAGCCAGGCGGGCTGTGGTTCTGGGGGCCCCCGTGTGCTGTGCTGGGGGCCCCCGTGTGCGGTGCTGGGGAGCCCGGTGTGCTGGGCTGTTGTGCTGGGGAGCCGTGTGGACAGGCTCTCCTGGGGAGCGGTTTGAACAGGCTCTGCTGGAGAGCCAGACGGGCTGTGGTGCAGGGGGGCCCTGTGTGCTTCGCTGGGGGCCCCCGTGTGCTGTGCTGGGGATCCCGGAGTGCTGGGCTGTGGTGCCGGGGAGCCGTGTGGACAGACTCTGCTGAGGAGAGTTTTGTATAGGCTCTGATGGAGAGCCAGGCTTGCTGTTGTTCTGGGGGCCCCCGTGTGCTGTGATGGGTAGCCCGGTGAGATGGGCTGGGGAGCCTGGTGTGCTGGGCTCTGCTGGTGGGGAGTCGTGTAGACAGGCTCTGCTGGGCAGCGGTGTGAATAGGCTCTGATGGAAAGCCAGGCGGGCTGTGGTGCTGGGGGGCCCCATGTGCTGTGCTGGGGAGCCCGATGTGCTGGGCTTTTGTGCTGTGGAGCCGTGTAGACAGGCTCTTCTGCCGATGGGTGTGAACAGGCTCTGATGGAGAGCCAGGCGGGCTGTGGTGCTGGGGGCCCTCGTGTGCTGTGCTGGGGAGCCCGGTGAGCTGGGCTGGGGAGCCCGGTTTGCTGGGCTGTGCTGCTGGGGAGCCGTGTGGACAGGCTCTTCTGGGGAGCGGTGTGAACAGGCTCTGATGGAGAGCCACGCGGGCTGTGGTGCTGGGGGGCCCCGTGTGCTGTGCTGGGGAGCCCGTTGAGCTGGGCTGGGGAGCCCGGTATGCTGGGCTGTGCTGCTGGGGAGCCGTGTGGAAAGGATATTGGTGGGGAGTGGTTTGAAAAGGATCTGCTGGACAGCCAGGCGGGCTGTGGTGCTGGGGGGCCCGGTGTGCCGTGATCGGGAGCCCGGTGAGTTGGGCTGGGGAGCCCGGTGTGCTGGGCTGTGGTGCTGCGGAGCCTTGTGGACAGGCTCTGCTGGGGAGCGGTGTGAACCGGCTCTGATGGAGAACCAGGCGGGCTGTGGTGGTGGGGCCCCCGGTGTGCTGTGATGGGGAGCCCGGTGAGCTGGGCTGGGGAGCCCGGTGTGCAGGGCTGTGGTGCTGGAGAGCCGTGTGGACAGGCTCTGCTGAGGAGCAGTGTGGACAGGATCTGATGGACAGCCAGGCGGGCAGTGGTGCGGGGGGACCCTTGTTCTGTCTTGAGGAGCCCGTTGAGCTGGGCTGGGGAGCCCGGTGTGCTGGGCTGTGGTGCTGGGGAGCCGTGTGGACAGGCTCTGCTGGAGAGCCAGGCGGGCTGTGGTGCTGGGGAGCCGTGTGGACAGGCTCTGCTGGGGAGTGGTTTGAACAGGATCTGCTGGAGAGCCAGGCAGGCTGTGGTGCTGTGGGGCCCCGTGTGCTGTGCTGGGGAGCCCTGTGAGCTGGGCTGGGGAGCCCGGTTTGCTGGGCTTTGCTGCTGGGGAGCCGTGTGGACAGGCTCTGATTGAGAGCCAGGCGGGCTGTGGTGCTGGGGAGCCCGTTGAGCTTGGCTGGGGAGCCCGGTGTGCTGGGCTGTGGTGCTGGGGAGCTGTGTGGACAGGCTCTGCTGGGGAGCGGTGTGAACAGGCTCTGATTGAGAGCCAGGCGGGCTGTGGTGCTGGGTTGTCCCGTGTGCTGTGCTGGGGAGCCCGTTGAGCTGTGCTTGGGAGCCCGGTGTGCTGGGCTGTGGTGCTGGGGAGCCGTGTGGACAGGCTCTGCTGGGGAGCGGTGTGAACAGGCACTGATGGAGAGCCATGCCGGATGTGGTGCTGTGGGCCCCCGTGTGCTGTGCTGGGGAGCCCGGTGAGCTGGCCCGAGGAGCCCGGTGTGCTGGGCTGTGGTGCTGGGTAGCCGTGTGGACAGGCTGTGCTGGGGACTGGTTTGAACAGTCTCTGCTGGAGAGCCAGGCGGGCTGTGGTGCTGGGGAGCCGTGTGGACAGGCTGTGCTGGGGAGTGGTTTCAACAGGCTCTGATGCAGAGCCAGGCAGGCTGTATTGCTGGGGGGCCCCGTGTGCTGTGCTGGGGAGGCCGGTGTGCTGGGCTGTGGTGCTGGTGAGCCGTGTGGAAAGGCTGTGCTGGGGAGCTGTGTGAACAGGCTCTGATGGAGAGCCAGGCGGGCTGTGGTGCTGGGGGGCACCGTGTTCTGTGGTGGGGAGCCCGGTGAGCTGGGCTGCGGAGCCCGGTGTGCGGGGCTGTGCTTCTGGGGAGGCGTGTGGACCGGCTCTGCTGGGGAGCGGTGTGAACAGGATCTGATTGAGAGCCAGGTGGGCTGTGGTGCTGGGGGGCCCCCGTTTGCTGTGCTGGGGACCCCGGTGAGCTGGGCGGAGGAGCCCGGTTTGCTGGGCTGTGCTGCTTGGGAGCCGTGTGGACAGGCTCTGCATGGGAGTGGTTTGAACAGGCTCTGATGGAGAGCCAGGCGGGCTGTTGTGCTTGGGGGCCCCCTTTTCTGTGCTGGGGAGCCGGGTGAGCTGGGCTGGGGAGCCCGGTGTGCTGGGCTGTGGTGCTGGGGAGCCGTGTAGACAGGCTCTGCTGCGGAGCGCTGTGAACAGGCTCTGATGGAGAGCCAGGCGGGCTGTGGTGCTGTTGGCCCACGTGTGCTGTGCTGGGGAGCCCGTTGAGCTTGGCTGGGGATCCCGGTGTGTTGGGCTGGGGAGCCCGGTGTGCTGGGCTGGGGAGCCCGGTGTGCAGGGCTGTGGTGCTGGGGAGCTGTGTAGACAGGCTCTGCTGGGGAGCCATTCGGGCTGTGGTGCTGGGGGGCCCCGTGTGCTGTGCTGGGAAGCCCGCTGAACTGGGCTGGGGAGCCCGGTGTCCTGGGCTGTGCTGCTTGGGAGCCCTGTGGAAAGGCTCTGCTGGGGAGTGGCTTGAAAAGGCTCTGCTGGAGAGCCAGGCGCGCTGTGGTGCTGGGGGCCCCGTATGCTGGGCTGGGGAGCCCGGTGTGCTGGGCTGTGCTGCTGGGGAGCCGTGTGGACAGGCTGTGCTTGGGAGTGGTTTGAACAGGTTCTGCTGGAGAAACAGGCGGGCTGTGGTTCTGGGGGCCCCCGTGTGCTGTGCTGGGGAGACCAGTGAGCTGGGCTGGGGAGCCCGGTGTGCTGGGGTGTTCTGCTGGGGAGCCGCGTGGACAGGCTCTGCTGGGGAGCGGTGTGAACAGGCTCTGCTGGAGATCCAGGTGGGCTGTGCTGCGGTGTGCTGGGCTGTGCTGCTGGAAAGCCGTGTAGACAGGCTCTGCTGGGGAGCGGTTTGAACAGGCTCTGCCGGAGAGCAAGGCGCGCGGTGTTGCTGTTGGCCACCGTGTGATGTGCTGTTGAGACCGGTGAGCTGGGCTGTGCTGCTGGGGAGCCGTGTAGACATGTTCGGCTGGGGAGCGGTGTGAACAGGCTCTGATGGAGAGCCAGGCGGGCTGTGGTGCTGGGGGCCCCCGTGTGCTGTGCTGGGGAGCCCGGTGAGCTTGGCTGGGGAGCCCGGTGTGCTGGGCTGTGGTGCTGGGGAGGCGTGTAGACATGCTCTGCTGGGGAGCGTTGTAAACAGGCTATGCTGGAGAGCCAGGCTGGCTGTGGTGCTGTGGGCCCCCGTGTGCTGTGCTTTGGAGCCCGGTGTGCTGGGCTGTGGTGCTGGGGAGCCGTGTGGACAGGCTCTTCTGGGGGGCGGTGTGGACAGGCTCTGCTGGAAAGCCAGGCGGGCTGTGCTGCGGTGTGCTAGGCTGTGCTGCTGCGGAGCCTTGTAGACAGGCTCTGCTCTGGAGCCATTCGGGCTGTGGTGCTGGGGGGCCCCGTCTGCTTTGCTGGGGAGCCCGGTGTGCTGGGCTGAGCTGCTTGGGTGCTGTGTGTAGAGGGTCTGCTGGGAAGCGGTGTGAAAAGGCTCTGATGGAGAGCCACGCGGGCTGTGGTGCTGGGGGGCCCCAGTGTGCTGTGCTCGGTAGCCCGGTTAGCTGGGCTGCGGTGCCCGGTGTGCTGGGCTGAGCTGCTGGGGTGCCGTGTGGACAGGGTCTGCTGGGAAGCGGTGTTAACAGGCTCTGATGGAGAGCCGGGCGGGCTGTGGTGCTGGGGGCCCCCGTGTGCTGTGCTCGGTAGCCCGGTGAGCTGGGATGGGGAGCCCGGAATGCTGGGCTGAGCTGCTGGGGTGCCGTGTGGACAGGGTCTGCAGGGATGCGGTGTGAAAAGGCTCTGATGGAGAGCCAGGCGGGCTGTGGTGCTGGGCGGCCCCGTGTGCTGTGCTCAGAAGCCCGGTGAACTGGGCTGCGGAGCCAGTTGTGCTGGGCTGAGCTGCTGGGGTGCCGTGTGGACAGCGTCTGCTGGGGAGCCGTGTGAACAGGCTCTGATGGAGAGCCAGGCGGGCTGTGCTGCGGTGTGCGGGGCTGCTGGGGAGCCGTGTAGACAGGCACTTCTGGGGAGCTTTGTGAACAGGCTCTGATGGAGAGCCAGGCGGGGTGTGGTGCTGGGGGCCCCCGTGTGCTGTACTGGGGAGCCCGGTGAGCTGGGCTGGGGAGCCCGGTGTGCTGGGCTGTGCTGCTGGTGAGCCGTGTGGACAGGCTCTCCTGGGGAGTGGTTTGAACAGGCTCTGATGGAGAGCCAGGCGGGCTGTGGTGCTGGGGGGCCCCGTGATCTGTGCTGGGGAGCCCGGTGAGCTGTGCTGCGGGCCCCCGTGTGCTGTGCTGGGGAGCCCGGTTAGCTGGGCCGAGGAGCCCGGTGTGCTGGGCTGTGGTGCTGGGGAGTTGTGTGGACAGGCTCTGCTGGGGACTGGTTTGAACAGGCTCTGCTGGAGAGCCAGGCGGGCTGTGGTGCTGGGGGGCCCCTTTGGCTGTGCTGGGGAGCCCTGTGAGCTGGGCTGGGGAGCCCGGAGTGCTGGGCTTTTGTGCTTCGGAGCCGTGTAGACAGGCTCTGCTGCGGACGGGTGTGAACAGGCTCTGATGGAGAGCAGGCGGGCTGTGGTGCTGGGGGCGCCCGTGTGCTGTGCTCAGGAGCCCGTTGAGCTTGGCTGGTAAGCCCGGTGTGCTGTGCTGTGGTGCTGGGGAGCTTTGTAGAAAGGCTTTGCTGGGGAGTGGTGTGAACAGGCTCTGTTGGAGAGCCAGGCGGGCTGTGGTGTTGGGGGCCCCCGTGTGCTGTGCTGGGGGGCACGGTGAGGTGGGCTGGGGAGCCCGGTGTACTGGACTGTGGTGCTGGCCAACCGTGTAGACAGGCTCTGCTGGGGTGCCCCGTGTGCTGTGATGGGGAGCCCGGTGAGCTGGGCTTGGGAGCCCGGTGTTCTGGGCTGTGCTGCTGGGGAGGCGTGTGGACAGGCTGTGCTGGGGAGTGATTTCAAAAGGCTCTGCTGGAGAGCAACGCGGGCTGTGGTGCTGGGGGTCCCCGTGTTCCATGCTGGGGAGCCGGTTGAGCCTGGCTGGGGAGCCCGGTGTGCTGGGCAGTGGTGCTGGGGAGGCGTGTGGACAGGCTGTGCTGTGGAGTGGTGTGTAAAGGTTCTGCTGGACAGCCAGGCAGGCTGTGGTGCTGGGGGCCCCCGTGTGCTGTGCTGGGGAGCCCGTTGAGCTTGGCTGGGGAGCCTGGTGTGCTGGGCTGTGGTGCTGGGGAGCTGTTTGAACAGGCTCTGATTTAGAGCCAGGCGGGCTGTGGTGCTGGGGAGCCGTGTGGACAGGATCTGATGGGGAGCGGTTTGAACAGGCTCTGATGGAGAGCCGTGCGGGCTGTGCTGCGGTGTGCTGGGCTGTGCTGCTGGGGAGCCGTGTAGACAGGCTCTGCTGGGGAGCCATTCGGGCTGTGATGCTGGGGGCCCCCGTGTGCTGTGCTGGGGATCCCGGTGTGCTCGGCTGTGGTGCTGGCCAACCGTGTGGACAGGCTCTGCTGGCGAGTGGTTTGAACAGGCTCTGCTGGGGAGCGGAGTGAACAGGCTCTGATGGAGAGCCAGGCGGGCTGTTGTGCTGGGAAGCCCCGTGTGCTGTGCTGGGGGGCCCCGTGTGCTGTGCTGGGGAGCCCGGTGTGGTGGGCTGTGGTGCTGCGGTGCCGTGTGTACAGGCTCTGCTGGGGAGTGGTTTGAACAGGCTCTGCTGGGGAGCGGAGTGAACAGGCTCTGATGGAGAGCCAGGGGGGCTGTGGTGCTGGGGGGCCCCGTGTGCTGTGCTGTGGATCTCGTAGAGCTGGGATGGGGAGCCCGGTGTGCTGGGCTGTGGTGCTGGG
Organism: Dascyllus trimaculatus; assembly: GCA_024666655.1. Lineage (NCBI taxonomy): Eukaryota > Metazoa > Chordata > Actinopteri > Pomacentridae > Dascyllus > Dascyllus trimaculatus. Next base: position 6,820 of record JAMOIN010000183.1, on the reverse strand, counting down.
GAGCCGTGTGGACAGGCTCTGCTGGGGAGAGGTTTGAACAGGCTCTGCTGGAGAGCCAGGCGGGCTGTGGTGCTGGGGGGCCCCGTGTGCAGTGCTGGGGAGCCCGGTGAGCTGGGCTGGGGATCCCGGTTTGCTGGGCTGTGATGATGGGGAGCCGTGTAGACAGGCTGTGCTGGGGAGCGGTGTGAACACGCTATGATGGAGAGCCAGGCGGGCTGTGATGGTGTGGACCACCGTGTGCTTTACTGGGGGGCCCCGTGAGCTGTGCTGGTGAGCCCTGTGTGCTGGGCTGTGGTACTGGCGAGCCGTGTGGACAGGCTCTGCTGAGGAGCGGTGTGAACAGGCTCTGATGGAGAGTCTGGCGGGCTGTGGTGCTGGGGGCATCAATGTGCTATTCTGGGGAGCCCGGTGAGCTTGGCTGGGGAGCCCGGTGTGGTGGGCTGTGCTGCTGGGGAGCCGTGTGGACAGACTCTGCTGCGGAGCGCTGTGACCAGGCTATGCTGGAGAGCCAGGCTGGCTGTGGTGCTGTGGGCCCCCGTGTGCTGTGCTTTGGAGCCCGGTGTGCTGGGCTGTGGTGCTGGGGAGCCGTGTGGACAGGCTCTTCTGGGGGGCGGTGTGGACAGGCTCTGCTGGAAAGCCAGGCGGGCTGTGCTGCGGTGTGCTAGGCTGTGCTGCTGCGGAGCCGTGTAGACAGGCTCTGCTCTGGAGCCATTCGGGCTGAGGTGCTGGGGGGCCCCGTCTGCTTTGCTGGGGAGCCCGGTGTGCTGGGCTGAGCTGCTGGGGTGCCGTGTGTAGAGGGTCTGCTGGGGAGCGCTGTGAAAAGGCTCTGATGGAGAGCCACGCGAGCTGTGGTGCTGGGGGGCCCCAGTGTGCTGTGCTCGGTAGCCCGGTTAGCTGGGCTGCGGTGCCCGGTGTGCTGGGCTGAGCTGCTGGGGTGCCGTGTGGACAGGGTCTGCTGGGAAGCGGTGTTAACAGGCTCTGATGGAGAGCCGGGCGGGCTGTGGTGCTGGGGGCCCCCGTGTGCTGTGCTCGGTAGCCCGGTGAGCTGGGATGGGGAGCCCGGAATGCTGGGCTGAGCTGCTGGGGTGCCGTGTGGACAGGGTCTGCTGGGAAGCGGTGTTAACAGGCTCTGATGGAGAGCCGGGCGGGCTGTGGTGCTGGGCGGCCCCGTGTGCTGTGCTCAGAAGCCCGGTGAACTGGGCTGCGGAGCCAGTTGTGCTGGGCTGAGCTGCTGGGGTGCCGTGTGGACAGCGTCTGCTGGGGAGCCGTGTGAACAGGCTCTGATGGAGAGCCAGGCGGGCTGTGCTGCGGTGTGCGGGGCTGCTGGGGAGCCGTGTAGACAGGCACTTCTGGGGAGCTTTGTGAACAGGCTCTGATGGAGAGCCAGGCGGGGTGTGGTGCTGGGGGCCCCCGTGTGCTGTACTGGGGAGCCCGGTGAGCTGGGCTGGGGAGCCCGGTGTGCTGGGCTGTGCTGCTGGTGAGCCGTGTGGACAGGCTCTCCTGGGGAGTGGTTTGAACAGGCTCTGATGGAGAGCCAGGCGGGCTGTGGTGCTGGGGGGCCCCGTGATCTGTGCTGGGGAGCCCGATGAGCTGTGCTGCGGGCCCCCGTGTGCTGTGCTGGGGAGCCCGGTTAGCTGGGCCGAGGAGCCCGGTGTGCTGGGCTGTGGTGCTGGGGAGTTGTGTGGACAGGCTCTGCTGGGGACTGGTTTGAACAGGCTCTGCTGGAGAGCCAGGCGGGCTGTGGTGCTGGGGGGCCCCGTGTGCTGTGCTGGGGAGCCCTGTGAGCTGGGCTGGGGAGCCCGGAGTGCTGGGCTTTTGTGCTTCGGAGCCGTGTAGACAGGCTCTGCTGCGGACGGGTGTGAACAGGCTCTGATGGAGAGCAGGCGGGCTGTGGTGCTGGGGGCGCCCGTGTGCTGTGCTCAGGAGCCCGTTGAGCTTGGCTGGTAAGCCCGGTGTGCTGTGCTGTGGTGCTGGGGAGCTTTGTAGAAAGGCTTTGCTGGGGAGTGGTGTGAACAGGCTCTGTTGGAGAGCCAGGCGGGCTGTGGTGTTGGGGGCCCCCGTGTGCTGTGCTGGGGGGCACGGTGAGGTGGGCTGGGGAGCCCGGTGTACTGGACTGTGGTGCTGGCCAACCGTGTAGACAGGCTCTGCTGGGGTGCCCCGTGTGCTGTGATGGGGAGCCCGGTGAGCTGGGCTTGGGAGCCCGGTGTTCTGGGCTGTGCTGCTGGGGAGGCGTGTGGACAGGCTGTGCTGGGGAGTGATTTCAAAAGGCTCTGCTGGAGAGCAACGCGGGCTGTGGTGCTGGGGGTCCCCGTGTTCCATGCTGGGGAGCCGGTTGAGCCTGGCTGGGGAGCCCGGTGTGCTGGGCAGTGGTGCTGGGGAGGCGTGTGGACAGGCTGTGCTGTGGAGTGGTGTGTAAAGGTTCTGCTGGACAGCCAGGCAGGCTGTGGTGCTGGGGGCCCCCGTGTGCTGTGCTGGGGAGCCCGTTGAGCTTGGCTGGGGAGCCTGGTGTGCTGGGCTGTGGTGCTGGGGAGCTGTTTGAACAGGCTCTGATTTAGAGCCAGGCGGGCTGTGGTGCTGGGGAGCCGTGTGGACAGGATCTGATGGGGAGCGGTTTGAACAGGCTCTGATGGAGAGCCGTGCGGGCTGTGCTGCGGTGTGCTGGGCTGTGCTGCTGGGGAGCCGTGTAGACAGGCTCTGCTGGGGAGCCATTCGGGCTGTGATGCTGGGGGGCCCCGTGTGCTGTGCTGGGGATCCCGGTGTGCTCGGCTGTGGTGCTGGCCAACCCTGTGGACAGGCTCTGCTGGCGAGTGGTTTGAACAGGCTCTGCTGGGGAGCGGAGTGAACAGGCTCTGATGGAGAGCCAGGCGGGCTGTTGTGCTGGGAAGCCCCGTGTGCTGTGCTGTGGGGCCCCGTGTTCTGTGCTGGGGAGCCCGGTGTGGTGGGCTGTGGTGCTGGGGAGCCGTGTGGACAGGCTCTGCTGGGGAGTGGTTTGAACAGGCTCTGCTGGGGAGCGGAGTGAACAGGCCTGGATGGAGAGCCAGGGGGCTGTGGTGTTGGGGGCCCCTGTGCTGTGCTGTGGATCTCAGAGCTGGGATGGGGAGCCCGGTGTGCTGGGCTGTGTGCTAGGAGCCGTGTGGACAGGCTCTGCTGGGGAGAGGTTTGAAACAGGCCTCCTGGGCTGGAGAGCCAGGCGGGCTGTGGTGCTGGGGGCCCCGTGTGCAGTGCTGGGGAGCCCGGTGAGCTGGGCTGGGGATCCCGGTTTGCTGGGCTGTGATGATGGGGAGCCGTGTAGACAGGCTGTGCTGGGGAGCGGTGTGAACACGCTATGATGGAGAGCCAGGCGGGCTGTGATGGTGTGGACCACCGTGTGCTGTACTGGGGGGCCCCTTGAGCTGTGCTGGGGAGCCCTGTGTGCTGGGCTGTGGGACTGGCGAGCCGTGTGGACAGGCTCTGCTGAGGAGCGGTGTGAACAGGCTCTGATGGAGAGTCAGGCGGGCTGTGGTGCTGGGGGCCTCCATGTGCTGTGCTGGGGAGCCCGGTGAGCTGGGCTGGGGAGCCCGGTGTGCTGGGCTGTGGTGCTGGGGAGCCGTGTAGACAGGCTCTGCTGGGGAGCGTTGTAAACAGGCTCTGCTGGAGAGCCAGGCTGGCTGTGGTGCTGTGGGCCCCCGTGTGCTGTGCTTTGGAGCCCGGTGTGCTGGGCCGTGGTGCTGGGGAGCCGTGTGGACAGGCTCTTCTGGGGGGCGGTGTGGACAGGCTCTGCTGGAAAGCCAGGCGGGATGTGCTGCGGTGTGCTAGGCTGTGCTGCTGCGGAGCCGTGTAGACAGGCTCTGCTCTGGAGCCATTCGGGCTGTGGTGCTGGGGGGCCCCGTCTGCTTTGCTGGGGAGCCCGGTGTGCTGGGCTGAGCTGCTGGGGTGCCGTGTGTAGAGGGTCTGCTGGGGAGCGCTGTGAAAAGGCTCTGATGGAGAGCCACGCGGGCTGTGGTGCTGGGGGGCCCCAGTGTGCTGTGCTCGGTAGCCCGGTTAGCTGGGCTGCGGTGCCCGGTGTGCTGGGCTGAGCTGCTGGGATGCCGTGTGGACAGGGTCTGCTGGGAAGCGGTGTTAACAGGCTCTGATGGAGAGCCGGGCGGGCTGTGGTGCTGGGGGCCCCCGTGTGCTGTGCTCGGTAGCCCGGTGAGCTGGGATGGGGAGCCCGGAATGCTGGGCTGAGCTGCTGGGGTGCCGTGTGGACAGGGTCTGCTGGGAAGCGGTGTGAAAAGGCTCTGATGGAGAGCCAGGCGGGCTGTGGTGCTGGGCGGCCCCGTGTGCTGTGCTCAGAAGCCCGGTGAACTGGGCTGCGGAGCCAGTTGTGCTGGGCTGAGCTGCTGGGGTGCCGTGTGGACAGCGTCTGCTGGGGAGCCGTGTGAACAGGCTCTGATGGAGAGCCAGGCGGGCTGTGCTGCGGTGTGCGGGGCTGCTGGGGAGCCATGTAGACAGGCACTTCTGGGGAGCTTTGTGAACAGGCTCTGATGGAGAGCCAGGCGGGGTGTGGTGCTGGGGGCCCCCGTGTGCTGTACTGGGGAGCCCGGTGAGCTGGGCTGGGGAGCCCGGTGTGCTGGGCTGTGCTGCTGGTGAGCCGTGTGGACAGGCTCTCCTGGGGAGTGGTTTGAACAGGCTCTGATGGAGAGCCAGGCGGGCTGTGGTGCTGGGGGGCCCCGTGATCTGTGCTGGGGAGCCCGATGAGCTGTGCTGCGGGCCCCCGTGTGCTGTGCTGGGGAGCCCGGTTAGCTGGGCCGAGGAGCCCGGTGTGCTGGGCTGTGGTGCTGGGGAGTTGTGTGGACAGGCTCTGCTGGGGACTGGTTTGAACAGGCTCTGCTGGAGAGCCAGGCGGGCTGTGGTGCTTGGGGGCCCCGTGTGCTGTGCTGGGGAGCCCTGTGAGCTGGGCTGGGGAGCCCGGAGTGCTGGGCTTTTGTGCTTCGGAGCCGTGTAGACAGGCTCTGCTGCGGACGGGTGTGAACAGGCTCTGATGGAGAGCAGGCGGGCTGTGGTGCTGGGGGCGCCCGTGTGCTGTGCTCAGGAGCCCGTTGAGCTTGGCTGGTAAGCCCGGTGTGCTGTGCTGTGGTGCTGGGGAGCTTTGTAGAAAGGCTTTGCTGGGGAGTGGTGTGAACAGGCTCTGTTGGAGAGCCAGGCGGGCTGTGGTGTTGGGGGCCCCCGTGTGCTGTGCTGGGGGGCACGGTGAGGTGGGCTGGGGAGCCCGGTGTACTAGACTGTGGTGCTGGCCAACCGTGTAGACAGGCTCTGCTGGGGTGCCCCGTGTGCTGTGATGGGGAGCCCGGTGAGCTGGGCTTGGGAGCCCGGTGTTCTGGGCTGTGCTGCTGGGGAGGCGGGTGGACAGGCTGTGCTGGGGAGTGATTTCAAAAGGCTCTGCTGGAGAGCAACGCGGGCTGTGGTGCTGGGGGTCCCCGTGTTCCATGCTGGGGAGCCGGTTGAGCCTGGCTGGGGAGCCCGGTGTGCTGGGCAGTGGTGCTGGGGAGGCGTGTGGACAGGCTGTGCTGTGGAGTGGTGTGTAAAGGTTCAGCTGGACAGCCAGGCAGGCTGTGGTGCTGGGGGCCCCCATGTGCTGTGCTGGGGAGCCCGTTGAGCTTGGCTGGGGAGCCTGGTGTGCTGGGCTGTGGTGCTGGGGAGCTGTTTGAACAGGCTCTGATTTAGAGCCAGGCGGGCTGTGGTGCTGGGGAGCTGTGTGGACAGGATCTGATGGGGAGCGGTTTGAACAGGCTCTGATGGAGAGCTGGGCGGGCTGTGCTGCGGTGTGCTGGGCTGTGCTGCTGGGGAGCCGTGTAGACAGGCTCTGCTGGGGAGCCATTCGGGCTGTGATGCTGGGGGGCCCCGTGTGCTGTGCTGGGGATCCCGGTGTGCTCGGCTGTGGTGCTGGCCAACCCTGTGGACAGGCTCTGCTGGCGAGTGGTTTGAACAGGCTCTGCTGGGGAGCGGAGTGAACAGGCTCTGATGGAGAGCCAGGGGGGCTGTGGTGCTGGGGGGCCCCGTGGGCTGTGCTGTGGATCTCGTAGAGCTGGGATGGGGAGCCCGGTGTGCTGGGCTGTGGTGCTGGGGAGCCGTGTGGACAGGCTCTGCTGGGGAGAGGTTTGAACAGGCTCTGCTCGAGAGCCAGGCGGGCTGTGGTGCTGGGGGGCCCCGTGTGCAGTGCTGGGGAGCCCGGTGAGCTGGGCTGGGGATCCCGGTTTGCTGGGCTGTGATGATGGGGAGCCGTGTAGACAGGCTGTGCTGGGGAGCGGTGTGAACACGCTATGATGGAGAGCCAGGCGGGCTGTGATGGTGTGGACCACCGTGTGCTTTACTGGGGGGCCCCGTGAGCTGTGCTGGTGAGCCCTGTGTGATGGGCTGTGGTACTGGCGAGCCGTGTGGACAGGCTCTGCTGAGGAGCGGTGTGAACAGGCTCTGATGGAGAGTCTGGCGGGCTGTGGTGCTGGGGGCATCAATGTGCTATTCTGGGGAGCCCGGTGAGCTTGGCTGTGGAGCCCGGTGTGGTGGGCTGTGCTGCTGGGGAGCCGTGTGGACAGACTCTGCTGCGGAGCGCTGTGACCAGGCTCTGATGGAGAGCCAGGGGGGCTGTGGTGCTGGGGGGCCCCGTGTGCTTTGCTGGGTAGCCCGGTGAGCTGGGCTGGGGAGCCCGGTGTGCTGGGATGTGCTGCTGGGGAGGCGTGTGGACAGGCTGTGCTTGGGATTGGTTTGAACAGGCTGTGCTGGAGAGCCAGGCGGGCTGTGGTGCTGGGGGCCCTCCGTGTGCTGTGCTGGGGGCCCCCGTGTGCTGTGCTGGGGAGCCCGG
>JAMOIN010000256.1:0-49788 GCA_024666655.1 Dascyllus trimaculatus | reverse complement strand
CTGTAAAGCAATCCAAGGGCAAGGATGAAAACTAACAGAACCATATGGAACTCATTCGACCTGGAAACAGGGACTAGACAGGACTTTTTGTGATGTTTACTGAAGCATTGAGGACAAAAAGACTGAAGGGATAAAAATGTTCAACCAAGAACATAAAGTCTCATTGTTTGCAGATGACATTTTAATTTATGTGACAAAGTCAGAGAGTCCAACTTTGAAATTATTGTCATTCTTGGATGTTTCTGACTCTGTCTCAGGCTATAACTAGAATATTAAAAAGACCAAGTGCTGAGTTTGGAGTAGAAGCCAAGCAGGAACATAACATCTAATATCAAACTACAGAGGGACCAAGAACACATGAGATACCTGGGGGTCAACATAGCAAAGATCTGATAGATCTATACGCTCTAAACTTAAACCAACTGAGTCAAAAGTTAAAGGAGGACATAACCTGATGGAGTCTGATACCAATACTAGGCTCTGAGTCAAGAACTGAGTCTGTAAAGATGAAGATTTTACAGAGAAGGCTGTGTTTGTTTCACACTCTTCCAGCTGAAATACCTGACAGACAGTGGAATGAATGGGATCAATTATTATCAGCATACATTTAGCATGGAAGAAACCCTGGGATCACATTTAAAACTCTTCAGCTGACAAAGAAGAGGGCTGGACTTGCTCTCCCCTGCCTTAAGGACGAGCATGAAGCAGCCCAGCTGAGGAACCTCTATTGTTGGTGCGACTCTGACCACCAAGCCAGAAGGAGAGAAACTGGAGAGAATGTGTCCGGGGCAGTTCCTATTCAGGCTCAGTTAGGAGATAAAGACTCATTAAAACCTTGGTGGAAACAGCTACTAACTGGATCAGTTTATCTCTGAAGCTCTGCTGAAATGTTCTCCCTAGAAGTGGCCTGTTGGAGGAGATCAAGATCCTTAAATGGTGCTCTCATGATTCTGACTTCACCCCAAACAAATGGGACGTCAGCTGTAAGGGATGGGCGCCTCGGGCCTCTAGTCAGACTCTACTTCCTCTGATCAGGTACACTGAAGGATTGTCAGACACTTTGGGGCTCCATGGCTTAAAAACAGAGATTGATCTTTAGATGTTTGCAGATCCACCATCACATAAACAGTTCCATGACAAAGAGTAGAGCTGCTTCTGAAAACCACCTGCTGAAAGTCTCTATTAGTGCATTTAAGAAGGACTCGGGGCTGAAAGCAACATCCAGACTTTCTGAGGGGCTCCAGGACATCTAAATAGTAGGCAGCACATACATCAAACACACATGGGAAAGGGAGAGGAAGAAGTTCATCCAGGAGAAGGTTGGACTGAATACTGGGAATTTAATGGAGGATCTCAGGCTCACCTCTCTGGAGGACATCTGGCTGGAAGAGTCTTTGTAGGTATTTATTAGTCCTGCTCAATCATCTCAGTGTTCAGGAGCCTCCAGCTGCTGGAGGAACTGTGGCTCTCAGGATGCTAACCACTATCAGGTGTTCTGGGACTGTCCAAAGGTTCACTCTTTCTGCCGGAACATTCATTCCACACTAGAAACTCTATTCCACACACAAAGAAGTTTCAACTGGGACCAACTTCTTCTGGACTCCTGTCTTCAACCACCACAAACATGACAACTAAGGAACTGTCTGGAAGTCTGAGTGCAGCAGCTGGAGCAGCAATCACAAAGAAAAGCCTTGAAGCAGACAGAACATCTATGAAGGACTGCTTTGATCCTATCTATGAAATCTATGCAGTGGAAAGAACTACTTTCTCTTTGAGGCTCCAGGACTGGAAATCTGAGGACATGAGGAAGAAATGGAAAATGTAGATTTCCCCTAACTGCTGACCTTTGTTAGAAAAAGAAGCTGATAGTCATTTTATAGAACCCCCCATGTTCTGTTCTAACTTATGTTGGAGGATGATGTGTGTTGATGTCGTATAAAAGAAGGAAGAACAAAAACACAGATCAGATCTACAACAGTAACAGACAGTCAGTGAACTGACCTCAGAGTCTTCAGGCTGCAGTCTGGACTCTCCAGAAAACCACACAGATGTTTCACTCCTGGATCCTTCAGGATGTTGGAGCTCAGGTCCAGATGTTCCAGATGTGAGGGGTTGGACTTCAGAGCTGAGGCCAGAGAATCACAGCTGATCTCTGACAAACTGCAGTACATCAATCTGAATAAAGAATAAAAGAAGTGAGTTGAGGAGACAGAGTTCCTTGTTGAAACCATCCAGAGGTCCATCATGTGTTCAAAGCTGAAGAAGCTTCTCAATGTACAAGTTGATCAAATGGAAACTCCAAACAGCTGAAGCCAACAGGAAGCAGCTTCCAACAGTCCAACAGAACCAGAGAAGAAGAGCTCTCATTCATATTAATGACAACATGCTGCTGCTCCAGTAAAGACGGAGTGACTTCAGCTCTGAAACTCTGCAGCTCCACCAGCGGCTCCATCCATCCAAACTGATGCTGAGCAACAAACACCAGGAAAAACACTCGGACATTTATTTCACTTCCTGCTCAGAGTCACAGAAACACACAGGAAGGAAACCAGGACAAGACCAGGCTCCAGACTCTAGAAGATCTTCATGTTCTGGAACCATGGACACATTTCAATCAGGACTCTACATTCACATCATCTCATTATTGATCATCTGTCATTGATAGTGGAAAGTGTCCATCAGTGTTCAGAGGACAAGGTGACGTCTTCACACTGTTTTCTAAACACAAACATCTTCACTTTCAAACCACACAAAGCAGAGAGAAGAAGAACATCAGCAGAACCTGAAGCAGAAGATGTTTGTCATCACTGCTTTAATTACAGCTCAAACAATCAGTCCACTATTTGATGAGTCCATGGACAAAAGATCCACAACATTTCTGTGATGGTTGGAGTCACTGACCCAGTACAACACCAAACTGGTTCCAGTCTGTCCACTGGGAACACTTTCTGTCTTGGTGATTACATGAATGGAGCTGGATGGATCATCTGTTCCACACCGACCAGAACCACTACAACTGTTTATGTCCTGAACTAAAGACAGAACAGCTCAACAGGAACCATCCACACATAGAAAACCTGAAAGGAACAGAAGACAAACATCTACCTGACAGTTAAAGACACCAGATGTGATGTTAAACTGGAAACTAGGAAACCAGTCATTTTCATCTCATGTTTAAATCATGAAGGAGCAACAGAACATCTGGAATGTTTTAATACGTTTCAATGGATACCAAGACATTCCCTTCACACAGTTTCAAAGACATCAAACAATCCTTCCTGGAAATGATCCTGTTCAAATGTCCATCAGGTGGATTCAGACGTCAGCTGGGAGGCCCCAGGTGAGCTGCTATGGAATGACTCACATGTCATCTGTACATTACAGAGGATTCTGATTCCTGCTGTCCACACTGACTGTCCAGTGTTCTCTTCCTAACACAACTCCACTGTGAGGAATCCTTTCATGAGCTCAGCTCACTCTAACATCCAGCTTCAGCTTCTGACTGACACTAATCAGGTCCACATCACTGAGAACTAAACTCCCTCTCTGAGTTCCTGAGGCTCCACTGCAGCTCAGCACAAACACTGTGGAAACACAAACATCCTGACTGGATGTGTGGAAGTCAGACTGCTGAAGCCTCACATCACTTTCACATCAGCTTTACATTCAGACACACAGCAGGACTGTGGATTCTGTCCTCCATCTTGGAACCCTGCAGTCAGCTGATCAGGACATTTATTCACACTTCAACAATCTCAAACATCTTCACACTGTTTTCACTAAAATCCTCAAAACTCATCAACAAAAACTTCAAACTTCAGTGAAGGATTTAAAGTGAACATGTAGAAAAACCATCAGCAAACAGTGAACTGACCCGAGAGTCTCCAGTTTACAGTTTGGACTCTTCAGTCCATCACAAAGACGCTTCACTCCTGAATCCTGCAGGTCGTTTCCTCCCAGGTCCAGTTCAGTCAGATGGGAGGGGTTGGACTTCAGAGCTGAGGCCACGACTTCACAGTGACTCTCTGAGAGCCAACAGTCAGTAAGTCTGTAATGAAACATAAAAGATAAAACATGTTATGATGAAAGACACTTTATATTTCCTTCATGCATTTGATAGCAGAACATCTGGACTGGTCCTGTTGGACATTTAGTTCTTCACATCAGTGGTTCAGCTGATCTTCTCTGACTGTTGGACATGAAGCTGAATTCTCATCAGCCTCTCTCACACCTCAACACTTTGAACCTTTGTCTGCTTTCATCTGCACATGGAGGACAGAAGATGGAGTTACATTCAGGCTTCCACACTGTCCACAGTCTGTCAGTGTGATCTGATCCCACGTCTGACTCCACAAAGTTCTCAGGAGAACATCTGGACCAGAAGAACATGTTCTGTCCACTGTTTTTACTGAGACTCAGGATGTTGTGACTGAGTTGAGCTCAGTCAACAGTTCCAGTAGAAAGATGATGATGTCTCTGCTGTGGACCTGCTGCTGTCAGCTTCACCTCCATCCCTGAACATCTCCAGTCTGCTGTCAAACGCTACACAATGAAACTGATCCTGGACAACATCACACCTGGACACCAGTAAAGATCAACACCAGGACATATTGTGATGTGATGACAGACGACTGGGTCAACTTTGGTCCTCAACGTTCTTTGATGAACTTGTGAAAAACTTGTTGTTGTCCTTGTAATTAGTTCCAACATGACGTCACTCAAACATGTTCTCAGGGTTTGTAGCATTAAAAACACAACTGTGACTCTGAGTGGATCAGATCTGTGGAAACAGTCTGACTTGTACCGTTCTGCTCTGATAGATTCACACCTCTGAGCATTTCCTCATACGACTCTTCTCTGCAGCAACCAGACAGAGAACAGCACAGTTTCTTTCTCTGAGTGACTGAACATCAGGACAGATGGAAAGTCTGGACTCTGGAACACCACTTCCCTCTTTAGAAAGAACAGCTGAGTTCAGAACCAATCAGATGCTCCATGACTCACTTCAACTCACTCTGCAGCGTCAGTCTTTGTAGGATCACTAGTTTACGGAGCCTCATGTCCAAGTTAAGCAGCTTCAGATACAAACTGTTGGACAAGTGACTGAATCACTTCACTGAGCTCAGGATTATTCTCCAGCTGAGAAACCAAACCACTGTTCCAGCATCAACATCATCTCCTCATTGTCACGTGTGGCCACAGCAGCTGCTTCAGCTCAACTTACAAACTCACTTTAAATCATCACATTCATTTTTCTATCAGCACGTTTCAAAAACAACTTGAAGTCATTTAAACCAGAGAAACTGAAGCTACAGACGACACTTCAAAAGAATAAATACAGTGGAAGCAAAGAACAACTTTAAAATCATGAAATAAAGACAAAGAACTGATTAAAAACCAATGAATAACAGAGACAGCAATAATCCATGAAAGCAGTTCTCCCAGACTTCAGACATGTTGATCTGATTTTAAACTCTAAACAGTGAAATCATCTGGTTCAAGCTGTTTGTCTGATTACAAGACTGATTTCAGAACCTCCTCATGTGATCACAACTTTACTGCTTCACTGAAAACGGTCAAATGCTTCCACATCAGAACCTCTACAGTTCTTCATGTGTCTCAGCAGATCTGCATGTTTCCTCCATCAGCCAGAGGAAGAAGCAGAAGAAACATCTGTCAGATGGAACAATGATGAGAATGAAACAGAAGAACTGTGTTCATTCATTTAACAGCTTTAAACACAGGAAATGAAACATCTGCATGTTCACAGCATTTGAAGCAGCTCAAGAACATCTGAGACTGAACTCAGCTGACATGAGATGTTTGAAATAAACCAGTGGAGCTCTGAGAATAATGAGATGTTCTGGTGAGAACATCTGAAGAACTGAACCACTGATCTACTGACTGATCATGTTCATCACATCTGGACTCACCGAGCCTTTCTGCAGTTCCTCACAGCTGGAATCAGTCTCCGTTTTCCCTCATATGATGTGTTGTACTTGTCCAGGTCCAACTCATCCAGAACCTCCTCTGACATCTGCAGCATGTAGGCCAGAGCTGAGCAGTGGATCTCAGAGAGTCTCTTATCTGATCTGTTCTCTGACTGCAGGAACTCTTGGATCTCCTGATGGACTGAGAGATCCTTCATCTCCATCAGACAGTGGAAGATGTTGATGCTTCTGTCTGGAGACATTTCATCACTGTTCATCTCCTTCAGGTTCTTGATGACTCTCTGGATCATTTCTGGACGGTTCTCTGTCTGACCCAGCAGACCTCCTAAGAGTCTCTGGTTGGACTCCAGACAGAGGCCATGAAGGAAGCGAACAAACAGGTCCAGGTGACCATTTTTACTGCTGAGGGATTTCTCCATGACTCTGTTCAGGAACACATCCAGAGTGTCTCTGTTCTCGTCTCTCCAGTCTTTTCCCAGGAAGTCCTCCAGAACCTTCTCCTTCCTGTTGGTGTAACAGTGGAACATGTAGACTGCAGCCAGAAACTCCTGAACGCTCAGATGGACGAAGCAGAACACCTTGTCCTGGTACAGTCCTCTCTCCTCTTTAAAGATCTGTGTGAACACTCCTGAGTACACTGAGGCTGCTCTCATGTCGATGCCACACTCTGTCAGGTCGGACTCATAGAAGATCAGGTTTCCTTTCTGCAGCTGCTCAAAAGCCAGTTTTCCCAGAGACTCAATCATCCTCCTGCTGTCTGGACTCCAGTGTGGATCTGTCTCAGCTCCTCCTTCATACTTGACCTTCTTGACTTTGGCCTGAACCACCAGGTAGTGGATGTACATCTCAGTCAGGGTGCTGGGCAGCTCTCCTCCCTCTCTGCTTCCCAGCATCTTCTCCAGAACTGTAGCAGTGATCCAGCAGAACACTGGGATGTGGCACATGATGTGGAGGCTTCGTGATGTCTTCACGTGGGAGATGATGCTGCTGGCCTGCTGCTCATCTCTGGATCTCTTCCTGAAGTACTCCTCCTTCTGTGGGTCGTTGAACCCTCTGACCTCCGTCACCATGTCCACACAGTCAGGAGGGATCTGATTGGCTGCTGCAGGTCGTGTGGTTATCCAGAGGCCAGCAGAGGGAAGCAGCTTCCCCCTGATCAGGTTTGTCAGCAGCACATCCACTGAGGTGGACTCTGTCACATCAGTCAGGACCTCATTGTTGTGGAAGTCCAGAGGAAGGCGACACTCATCCAGACCATCAAAGATGAACACAACCTGGAAGAATTCAAAGCTGCAGATTCCTGCTTCTTTGGTTTCTCTGAAGAAGTGATGAACAAGTTCCACCAAGCTGAACTTTCTCTCTTTCAGCACATTCAGCTCTCTGAAGGTCAGTGGGAACATGAAGTGGATGTCCTGGTTGGTTTTGTCTTCAGCCCAGTCCAGAGTGAACTTCTGTGTTAACACTGTCTTCCCGATGCCAGCCACTCCCTTTGTCATCACTCTTCTGATTGGTCCATCTCTTCCAGGTGAGCCTTTAAAGATGTCTTCTGGTCTGATGCTTGTTTCTGCTCTGTCTGCTTTCCTGGAAGCTGCTTCAATCTGTCTGACCTCATGTTCTTCATTGACCTCTGCAGTCCCTCCCTCTGTGATGTACAGCTCTGTGTAGATGTCATTCAGGAGGGTCGGCTGTCCTGCTTTAGCGATGCCCTCAAACACACTCTGGAACTTCTTCTTCAGGCCACCTTTAAGTTTACGTCCACAAACTGCAGGAAGTTCTGAAAGAAAACACAAGAAAGAAACAGTGAAGTAGAAGTAACCTGGATATTAAAGCAGCAAAGGACCAATGAAGTGAACATGACAGTTTGTCCCCTAAAGAATGAGTCTGAATCTATCTGGAGACTTTAGTAAATGTTCTGTTGATCAGCAGCTTCAGTCTCGACACAAATCCTCTTACTGCTCTGCAGACAGTCAGCCAGCTTCTCCTGCTTCATCCTCCTCAGGAACAACACTGTGATCTGCTGGAACATCTCTCTGCTGCTCCTCTGCTCTTCATCCTCACCCTCCTCATCCTCCCTCTCACTCCCTGAGCATTCTGGGTAATCTGGACTCAGACTCTTCTGCATCTTCTTCAGCTCCTTCTTCACAAAAGTCACCATGTTGTCCTCCAGCAGCTGGAACACACAAATGTGACAATGAGCCATCAGAGTGAAACCATGGAGCCAAACATCACATCCATGTTGGACACACTGACAGTCCACTGGTCTACAAAGAGCAGCATGGAGACGCCTGAACACAACACATGGACCAGACCTTGTTGTTCATGTACGCACCATGAATATGGAGTCCAGGTGATGCTGCTGGACAGACGGAGCTGTGGGAACCTCTGAGCTCTGCTGCTCCACTCTGTGGATCAACATCAACACTTAGATGTCAGTACGTCTGTCCACACAGAGACAAACAGCAGCTACGACACCATCAACGTCTTCAGGAGACTCTGAACATGGAACAAGTCATCTCCACAGTTAAACCTCATCACGTCTCCCCCTCGCTGTGACGTGGACGTTCACAACAGACACAAACACTTTGGCTTTCAGAGCAGGTCGGACAACACGTCGTACAAACCAGTTCTTTTCTACAGTCACTGACTCTTTCTGTCAGTTACAGCTTACATCTGATCAGCAGACGGACGGACGCCTTTAAAGTTAATCAAGAATTCCTTCGAGTCGTCGCTGTTGAAGGACAGACAGCTGGGTTCAGGACAGTCTGGTCTCTGCTGCTGGATCCTGAAACAAAACCAGAACAAATAAAAACTGAAGGAAAAAATCTTTAAGCTGTTAATAAAAACAAAAACCAGCTTTGAGTCTGAAACGTCTTTCTGTCAGTTTGACTGTCTCACCTTCCATCTGGAGACCGTCTGAAATAAAGAGGAAGCTCCTTTGACCGGTCACTCTTCATGGACACACAGCTGGATCCAGGTCCAGGTCCAGGTCCAGGTCCAGCAGAGTGTGGATGCTGCTGCTCTGGGCTTCAACACACACACAGCTGTGAGTGTGAATAATGACAGCAGTGATGTTGAGCTGAGCTCTGACACTTAGAGATGCTCATCTCACCTCTGAGCTTTGCTCTGGTTCTCATGGTCCCCACTCAGAGACCTTTTAGAGGGAGGGACTCCCTCCTCTCTGTCCTCACACTGATGCATAGCAGACAAACACAACAACCTGCTGGGAGAGTCACACATTAGTCCTCCTCCTTCCTCTCAGTCACATGACAAACACACACAGCTGTGATTGGAGGAAACCTGTCCAGCTGTGGGACAGCTGCTTCACCTCAACACTCAGTCTAAACTACTAGAAGCTCTTCAACATCTGACATGTTCCTCTTTGTCCAAGTCCTCTATATCCAGTCAGAGGCTGCAGTGGCAGCTGCTCCAACCATCCACAGTCAACCATGTTACCTTGATGCTGCTCACTTCACGTCCACATTTTCTACAAAGTGCTCTACAATAGTTTCTCACACACACTAATGTGTTGAAGTGTAACTGTGCACGTGGCACAACAGCAGTAGCTTTATTAATGATTCATATCTTCTATTTATTCCCGACACAGACACTAGACCTAACAGTACATCAGTCTGTTCTTTGTTCTGTCCATCACTCAGGTGAGCCGTCACACAGTCACATGTTCTATAGTTGGATCATTGATGTCACAGTGAACATCCTCAGGTTGAGTCCTGATCCACCAGGTCTTTATTTTACCATCAGGAAACGTCTGATTTGATCACTAAAGTCAAAAACACGTTGGCTGTAAAGACTTTTAGTTGTTGTTTAAGTCACAGTCAGTAGCATCTGAAGCAGTCATTACTGTGTGGTTATTGTGTGCATGTTTCCCCTAATTATAGCGGACAGTTCCTCTGTTATCAGTGAGGTAATTAACACAATAAGGCCATAAAAATAACAGTTACAGTCTGAAAACACTATTATTGGACCTGAAGATGTTCAGAGCCAATTAAAACGAAGCAGCTCAGCTGAAGGATCCAGCAGCAGCCTCATGTGTAAAGTATAGCAGCTGTAGATGAGAAGGATGCTGACGCTGTCTGTCCTCCTTAGTGAGAACCACAGATCCCTCAATGTTAATAATGTCCCTGTAATAAAATAACACCTCTATAGATCACACTAACACGCTAACTTTAACTCAAAGTGTCTTGATCTGCTAACAGTCAAGTTCTCACACATTCCGCTTTTATACTGATGGGATAACCTAACTTCCGGTCCGCCCCTCCATTGTTCTGAGTTTTGAGCTTGACGAGGCCGTTTGGACCTGAAGGCCTGATGTCGGTGAAAGTGGCTTTCAGACAGCATGAGGGCTTCAGCTAAACTGTCCAGCTCGGTGTTCATCATCCAGTTGGAGGAGCGGGACTTCAGTGTCTGCAGTGTGGAGCTGCTCCACTTTGACTGAATCTCTTTCCTCCACCTTCAGAGTCTTTACCCGCTGACCAGCTGTTGTGTTCACGGAGCTGCTGCCGCATGAGTCCAGTCAAAGCTGTGGAGCCTCATTTCTGCTGCTGGAGCTCAACTAACAGCTGGAAGCAGAGTTTAAAGCGTCTTTTACTCACCTCCGGACGGAGAAAAGAAGCTGCGACACGACGACGGTGAAAGTGAAACTAAACTGAGACCAGGACGGGCCGTGACGTCACTGTTGTCAGGGCAACCAGTGGGCGTCCTGCAGACCCGGAGGCTGCTCTTCTAGGACCGTGGAGAGCCAAAGGAAGGAGCAGCAGGATCTCCATGGAGGAGTTGTGATGGTGAATCGTTGTGTTGCTGACCCTTATAAATGTCTCTGATGTCTTCATTTGGCAGCGGAGCTGTTGTTGAGCTGCTGAACTGAGAAAGCAGCGACGTCTAACTCAGTAAAACGGTTTCATCTGATGACAGCTGGTTGGCTGATTTGTTTCACTGAGTCATAGGGAGATTCTGGCGGCTCCACATGAAGATAATTAACTACAGCCAGCAGATGAATTCATCTTTCATCAGGTGATAGAAGCTTGTTGAAATGATGTCTGTGTGTCACTACGTCAGGTAGAGATAAGCTCCAGAGTGAACGTTTGTTTTACAGTTTTAATGATGAGAATAACAACAATGCCAGGTCATATATATAAATAAAAATAAAAAAGAACTGGAACAAGAGTAGTGTTTTACATTTTCACTCAACACAGCAGGGGGATGAGCACAGAAGGGACAGTTTGGCTCCTAAGGAAGGAAGCAGGGACAAGCTTAGACTCTTGCAGTCAGTCGACTAAGTTCCAGTGTAGATTTTTTTGGGGGGTCCAGACCAAGTCAGAAGTCAGACGGGTCACGGAGCCAAAACCAACAGGAAGTAGAGCAATAAGTTTTCCACGGGTGTATTTTAATTTTAATTTCCATTTACAAACACATCTAATTAAATCAGATAACAGATAATGGATGATGAATTAGGGCCGTTTTCAGTTTTTCATTTTGTATCATCACTGAAAAAAAGGGAAAAAGTTTATTTTTCCTTTTTTTATTTTGAAATCTCAAAATCAGAAAACGAATGTCCACGACGGACCGAAGTCCATAGTAATAATCTGATCCCAGTCCGTTCCATGAAACAACGTAATAACCACATAAAGACAACCCAAGAAGATTGTTTTCAGGGTTGCTTTGGCGCCATCTACTGAACCAGATGCTCGGACCTCCAGATGGAGCACAAACAACCAACGAGTCAGAGAAAAGTCAGCAGCTCATCTGTGAAGAAATGAGCAGGGAGCCGGTGGAGACCCTTTGAACCCAGAGGAACATTTACTTCTGGTAGGAAGACGCGCTGCTGCATTCAGGATCATGAGGAGTTGGTTTAAAGACTTCTTTGGGAGGCCTGAGAACAGCGTTACAATCATCCTGTCTGCTGGAAATAACAGCAGCAGTCAGAGTTCCAGGGTCTTCCTCCGACAGGAACGTTTCTGGTGATGTTTGTCAGCTGAACCAGAGGACAGATCTCAGTCACTGATGACACAGAGCCTCTTTGTTTCATTGTTTGGCTTCAGCTCTCAGGTCCTGCTTCCATTTTCACCAACGATGAGCAGTTCTGTTGCTGCCGAGTCCTGTGGTCCTTCAAAATAAAACAATTTAAAAGCATGTAAAGTTAGAAATGCCAGATGTAGACAGTACTTCCTGTTACGCAGTTCAAAATAAAAGTTGTGATTGTAGTTACGTACTGTGTCCACTAGAGGGAGAGTAAACACATGATTCTACAGGGTGGTGATAAAACTGTTCCTGAAGTGTCTCTAAATAAGTTTGTGACAAAACATGACAGAATAAATACACAATATAATAAATTAACACGATAAATACATTATAAAACAAATGAACAACAATAAAAATACATAAAAACTCAAATTAAAAGTAGAAAATCAGTCAAAAATCTGACTTTATTTAAATACAGATTTTCAGTTGACTGAGACAAAACCAAGACTGTAGTATTTGTTCAATGTCACAAGACCACTTTGAATATTTGAAATGTCCTTTTCACTAATGTACATCCATACATCTGTTAACATTATAAATAATAATACACTAAAATACTAACAGGAATGAAAGCAGGATGATGGTCAAACAGTTGTACGTCTGTAAAAATGGAGTTAAAGAGACATATTGTGGAATTTGTTCAACACACTGACAAATATAAAGGTGGACATAACAGCAGAGTAAGACTTCAGATATTTACTGTCAGCATTAAAAGAAGGAAACCATGAAGAAGCTCCAGAGAGTCTGTGTGTCAGCGCTTCTATAGAAAACACAGCAGGACAGAAAAAGTCCAAACAGCACATCTGGAAGAGACACGAGCAGTTAGTCTCCAGAGCTGATGGAGGCTGTTTGTTAGTACAGGTGAGTTCTAGTTAGTACAGGTGAACCAGTGTTCTACTACCTACTGATACAGCAGGAAGGTCCACAGCGCTACGCTGCACTGACAACATCAATACAACCAACAAGACATGAAACTAAATAAACAACAAATAAAAACATCCTGATCCAATAAACAAACACGTCCAGGAACCAAACTCTGATGTTGAACTTCAGTGGAGTCTCCTGCAGAACGTCCCGCCCAGTGAGGCCAGTATTCATATGGACAGAGCTGCAGTTACTCACTGGGACCACTGGAGGGCGCTGACCCCCAACACTCATCTACTAGTGTTCTTCCACTTCTACTCGCTCTCTCTTCTAGTCCACTTTCATCTTCTGTTTTTTACCGTCATGGTGGGAAACAGACCGTCTGGATGATTTAATGAGACTCAGAGACGTTAGAACACAAACATCATCAACATTAAAGTGTCTCCTGTTGGTTTGGTTCACTGAAAATCCAGAAAAACTCCTGAACTTGTTCTGATCCGTCTCTCTGATCCAGACTAAGAACACATCTTTAACCCTTTAAGCCCTAAGCTATTTTTGAGGCCTCTGCTCGAAAAATACATACCCAAAATAAAAACAGTATATCTCTGCAACCACAAGGTCCAGAACCAGACACCTAAACTGAGGCGTCTCCATGAGCAGCAGCTGTTGATTCAACGCTGATCATGGAAAAATGAACAGAGACCACCTTAAAGAATCAGCAGTAGTTTTACTTGACATCCAAATCAGGAGAAACATTAAACACACATGATTCAATCGTTCATAATGCATCATCACTGGTCTGAGTAACCATAGATGTTATACTGTCAACAGGTTTAGCATCAAAACCCTCCAAATTCAACAGATGTGTAGTTTGTATTTGTCTATGTCAGTCTGTTTAATCAACCCTTGAGTTCTTCATGCAGATGCAGCTCAGTTCCTTTCTTCAGTCAGCTCTGGGATGAGGGGCTTTTATTTAGTCCAAGTAGCAAAGGCTTTGGGTTCAACCACTGAGGTTAAGGTGGTCGTCCTGTTTCCAGAGCAGCTTCCAGACTTGTGGAGTACAGCAGAAGTTTGGAGTTGAGGTCCGATGGTGGTTTGCAGGACTTGGTGAGGTCAGGTCACAGGAGGGTTCCAGCCTTCCTTCAGGTTTGAACAATAAAAGCAGCAACCCGTTAGCATGTATGAGACACATTTACAACCAGCAGTGAGGATTAAAGCAGATGAAACAGTAGAAAGTATCACTGAACAAACCTTTGAGATCACTGGGTCTCAGATCATCATCGAGGAGTTCTCATCTCGGCTTGGTCTTTTCCTTCACAGCCATCCAGAATCCTGCTTCTCTGGGTGGCAGCATCTCACGCTGGTTTCTTTGGTGGCACCTGCTCCATCCTCAACCACCATCCTGCAGCTGATTAAGCCTCTAGAACAGCTTGTGCAACTAGTCTAACAAAAACTAAGACCACATGTCTTCTTTCAATCAAGGCTTTGAATCCACATGTTCAGGACCTACGACTATATGCTGATGACTACGTAGGTTTCTGTACCAATTTATGTTCAAGCTCCATGAATGAATGTTGTCAACAGTATGACAGGATATCCACAGAAGACAAGAGTTAACGAGCATGTTTTCACCTGAGGCTGCAAGTCAATGTTGAGTTATGGATTTGTCATGTTTCCAATTGCATCCAACATCTAGGAGCTCAAAGCTCACGGACCTTATGACCTTTTCCTATTCAGTCTACAGAATGTTGCTCTTTAACTATACTAACCACATATAACCAAGTCTTCATTACTGTCATCACCACTAAACAAACAAACCAAATCCACCCAAAGCTGGTGTCCATTAGCTTCTTCTGATTAAACTGAGGTATCCGAGTCGTCTCTCTCTGCCAAGTTCACTCCCTAGAACCCACCCACCTCTAACCAGACAAAAATCCCACATACGTATGAAAATGCGCAAAACATCCTCACAGCAATGACTAAACATCTTTGCAGGGGTGGGAATAAATTCCCTGCAGGGAGGCCTCCCAACACAAAAAGGAATAGTAAACTAAACTAACGCGCAAGGCCGACTTCTACTTGAGTTTTGTCTTTGAAGTGAACATGGCAGAGTGAGAGCAGCCAGAATTTAACCTCCTGATGAACACTGAGGGACAGTAGATGGAAACTTCATTAAACTTTGGGTGGTGATGAAGTGATGGCTTCATTGCTTTATTCTTACAGCAGCATCAACTAAAAACTAGCAGGCAGATTCTGATCAAACTGAGAGAAACGAGCTGTGATGCATTAAAGGATAAATACTTCCTGGTAACTGTGAAAAAAACAAGATTAAGGATACAAACGTTCGTGTGAATGAAGAAGATTCTTACCCAGAACATCCACGTGGGTCATCATGAGACAAACATACATGACATGGTGGACACGAGACAAACGGACATGACACATTGTGGATGTGTGGTTGTGAGAAAAGTCATGAAAGAAACAAGGTTAGAAAGACAAACCGATGCAGACAGGTGGACAGAGATCAACACGGTGACCAAAGGAGCAAGTGTAGGTAGACTGAGATGCAAGAGATGGACAGAAACATGGCATTTGGTCACAAGACAGACGGACATGACAGGGTGGAAACCAGATCAACAGACATGCCACGTTGTCCATGTGTGGTTGTTGGAAAGCTGATCAAAGAAACCAGGTTGGAAAGACAAACGGGTGCAGACAGGTGGACAGAGATCGGCACGGAGGTCAAGAAGAACCAAGAACTCAATAGAAATGACACTTGGGGGTCGGAGATCTGCCTGCATAGAGTCATTAGAAGTTCACGGTACAGAGACCCACTTAAACCCATCACTGACCTGTGATGGAGACACTTCAGTTTCCTGATTAGGTTGGACGAGGTCGATCTGGTGTCGTCGATTTCCACCCCGTCCTGGACACGAACACCACAATGTCCTGAGGTTTCTTTGAGCGTCTCACATCACAGAACTGTTGAGAAACAAGCAGAGACGCATCAAAGGATTAAACAAGGGTGGAAGAAGCAAAACTTTACTCCTACAAAAGGTTCTGGTTGCTTCCTTAATGCCACTATGAAAACAAAAAATCAGCTTCTATATGCACTAAAGGGTGATTTTTATTTATTTTTTGTTTTTGCATTTTCACAAGACCAGATGCATCCATGGTTAGCAGTGAGTTTGCTGCATTATTTTTGAGCAGTAGAACTAAAAAACAATCTTCCCAGATAACTTCGGTCATGTACGATGTCTACCGATTATTTACCTTCTGACTGGCCTCTTACCTTTTATTACTTTAGAAAAACGAATAATATCACACTGAATTAGAGTTTTTTCAAAATTAAAGAACATTCACCGTCAGTTCCACCTCAGTCCTGCTCGTTCACATTCATTATCCTGATTATCTTCAGGATAATCAATGACCATTCCCCTCAAAGCTACACATTTATAGTTTCTGTTCCAACAGCCCCTGTGTAAACCCGCTAATGGTCTAAAGCCTTCGTTTTCACCGCAGTGGCCGCTGCAAGTTGCTCTACAGTTTGATGAATTGAAGAAGCTCATGTGTGGATGTGTATGGACCTCTATAGGTGAGTACATGTGGTCAGGAGAAAGGATCAAAAAGGGCAGTTTTAATGGATTTCAGTGGTCCTGAGTGTTACTTGTTTGCATGCACAGTATTTTTGATTCAATGTAGGAGCTGAGGGTTTTTTTTAATCTCCAAAAATATACACGTTTATGTCAAATACATGAACACAGACAAAATATTTGTTGATACCCAAACATAAAAAAGATAAACTTTCTCATGGTGGTCGACTAAACACTCAAAGGCTGATCATCAGCAGGGAAAACTACTAATTCATGACTGTGACTCAAACTTCTAGGTTATTACTGACCTTTAGAGTTGGGTTTTATATCTCCTCATGACAATGGTGGAGGTCTGCAGCGTTGAGGTTTGTGTGAACGCCTCACGTCACAGAACTGTAGTAGAGACACAAACCGATGCATTAAAGGACGACGACTTTCCTCCTTCAAAGAGATTTTGTGTTTCTGATCGGACAGACCTACGGTCATTTTTAAAGCTGGACTGTCAGTTAAACAGTTTTGACCTTAACAAAGATTGAGGATATAAAAATTTGTGTTATGATTCTTACCCAGAATATCCACATGGGTCATCACACTGCGGTCGCCACGAGATGGACGGACATGATGTTGGACAGCCAGACAGATGGACATGACACGTGGCTACAATACAAGGACAGACGGACAAACAGGCATAATAGTGGACATGTTGGACACAAGACAGACTAACAGACATGACATGGTGGCCTTGGGGCAGACAGGACATGACATGGTGGCTACAACACAATGCGTTTGTGAGAACTCATGCAAGAAAGGTTGAAGAGACAAGCAGGTGCAGACAGATGGACAGAGGTTCGACACAGTGACCAAAGTAACAAACGTAGGTAACATGAATGTAGGTCAACTGAGATGAGAGAGACAGACAGGTGGACACAGGAAGATAGAAACCCTGACACATGTTGGAAACACCAAGTGAGACCAAGAGGTAGAAAGTAAAGTGGAGACAAAGAGGCATTAGAGAGACCAACGTTCCAGTAACCTCAGGCCTAACAGCCAAAACCAGACACCTTCAACACACAACAGGCCGATTAGATCAAGACGTTAAACCAACTGGTTCACTGCAGGTTCTAAAACTGCTCCACTGACATCTACATCAAGATCAACTCTCAGGCTTCATTACTGAAATTATTTTACACTAAACTTGTCTTGTCAGACCCACTTCAACCACAACCAGTTTAAGAACCAGAGAATCATCTTCAGGTAGAACGAGATAAAAGAGACAGATGGACAGAGGTCGTCACGGCAACTAAAATAACAAACGTAGTTAGAATGAGATGAAACAAAGATGGACAGAGGTCGTCACGGCGACTAAAATAACAAACGCAGGTAGAATGAGATGAAACAAAGATGGACAGAGGTCGTCACGGCGACCAAAATAACAAACGCAGGTAGAATGAGATGAAACAAAGATGGACAGAGGTCGTCACGGCAACCAAAATAACAAACCTAGGTAGAATGAGATGAAAGATGGACAGAGGTCGTCACAGCAACCACAATAACAAACGTAGTTAGAATGAGATGAAACAAAGATGGACAGAGGTCGCTACGGCAACCAAAATAACAAACGTAGTTAGAATGGGATGAAACAAAGATGGACAGAGGTCGTCACGGCGACCAAAATAACAAACCTAGTTAGAATGACATGAAAGAAAGATGGACAGAGGTCGTCACGGCGACCAAAATAACAAACCTAGTTAGAATGAGATGAAACAAAGATGGACAGAGGTCGTCACGGCAACCAAAATAACAAATGTAGTTAGAATGAGATGAAAGATGGACAGAGGTCGTCACGGCAACCAAAATAACAAACGAGGTAGAATGAGATGAAACAAAGATGGACAGAAGTCGTCATGGCGACCAAAATAACAAACCTAGTTAGAATGAGATGAAACAAAGATGGACAGAGGTCGTCACGGCGACCAAAATAACAAACGTAGTTAGAATGAGATGAAAGAAAGATGGACAGAGGTCGTCACGGCAACCAAAATAACAAACGTAGTTAGAATGAGATGAAACAAAGATGGACAGAGGTCGTCACGGCAACCAAAATAACAAACGTAGTTAGAATGAGATGAAACAAAGATGGACAGAGGTCGTCACGGCAACCAAAATAACAAACGTAGTTAGAATGAGATGAAACAAAGATGGACAGAGGTCGTCACGGCGACCAAAATAACAAACGTAGTTAGAATGAGATGAAAGAAAGATGGACAGAGGTCGTCATGGCAACCAAAATAACAAATGTAGGTAGAATGAGATGAAAGAAAGATGGACAGAGGTCGTCACGGCAACTAAAATAACAAACGTAGGTAGAATGAGATGAAAGAAAGATGGACAGAGGTCGTCACGGCAACCAAAATAACAAATGTAGGTAGCTTAAGATGAAAGAAAGATGGACAGAGGTCGACATGACCATGTTGTTCACTGAATGCGTTCATATTTTCGGTGAACGCTGAACTAAACGGATCAGTTCTCAAATAGTGAGCGTGAACTTGCTCACTCTCGCGACAATGAGCCGCACGCACTGTTCATGTTCACTTGAAAACTCTTGCAAGAGAAAGCGGTTTTCAGCTTTTACGACAGTTTATGGCAAACGCTGGTGACAGTTGGGCATGGCTAAAGCCGCAACCAGTTTAGCAGAAGAGCTAGCGAGGTTTTATGGATTTTTATGCAAACTGTGTCCACCTGGTCTGAAAAAACAAGTGCGAACGTCCGACTAACGTTCACACTTGGTTCTATTAAGTAACACATTGTTACATTTTTTTAAACAGATAAGACAAACGAAAGTGAACTACTTCATTTTTTGGACTGTGAAATTAGTTCAGATTTTTTAAAAGTGAACTATGAATATGATCCAATTCATTTTCATATGTGTGAACTGAACTTTGAGCTAGTTCTGTTCAAGCATGAACAACGCTGGTCACGGCAACCAAAATAACAAACGCAGGTAGAATGAGATGAAACAAAGATGGACAGAGGTCGTCACAGCAACCAAAATAACAAACGTAGTTCGAATGAGATGAAACAAAGATGGACAGAGGTCGTCACGGCAACCAAAATAACAAACGTAGTTAGAATGAGATGAGAAACAGACGGACACATAGAGGAAGACAGAAAACCTGACACACATTAAAGAACAATGACCCTTACTCTGACCTAACCTCAGACCCAACACCTTCAAAACACAACAGACCGATTAGATCAAGACTTTAAATCAAATGATTCACTGCAGATTCTCAAACTGCTCCATTCCCATCATTGCCTACTTCAAAGTCAACTCTGTAGTTTAAATAACAGTCAAGCAACATTACCAACATTATGTTCCACCAAAACTGCCTCCCTGTTAAAGACACTTGAAGTAGAATCAGTAGATGAAGAACCAGAGAACCATCTTCCATCAGTCAACATAGAAACTTCCTGATCCACAGCACAACTCCAAAACATGCAAACGACAGCTGAAGGTGGACAAACCATGTTCTGTTCTAGACCAGGAGCAACTGAAGCCTCCAGACTCTGCATCAGGCCTCATCGTTGTAGTGACCAAGATCAGAGACCTTCAATAAACAGCAGCCAGACTGAAAGAAACGTAGATATGAGGGGACGGAGAAATCGCAAAGGCCAGATCGACGCAATACCGAGTCTAAACGCCACAGTTATGGAAAAGCAGCCATGTTGGAAAGACAGCGATGGACACGGCGATCAGGAGGAGGCAGAGACGGCACGGCGGCCATTAAACACCCAAAGACAGGAAAAGCCACCACCCAGGACCGAAGGCGCCCTCACCTGGAGACGAACGTTTCTTCATCAAAACGACGGGAACGATGGAAAACTACGGCTCTGATGGATAAATGGGCGGCCATGTTGGAAAGCTGTTTGGAGAGAAACAGTTAGAGAGGGAAAGAAATCCACCAACCTTTAGGCGAACAAATTCCTCTGCATCAAATTGGATCCAAACAAAAGCGACGCAAAGACGGGCGGCGGCGTTGGACGCAAAGACGGGCGGCGGCGTTGGACGCAAAGACGGGCGGCGGCGTCGGACGCAAAGACGGGCGGCGGCGTCGGACGCAAAGACGGGCGGCGGCGTCGGACGCAAAGACGGGCGGCGGCGTCGGACGCAAAGAGCAGAAAGACAGAAACTTATTTATTCCATTTAAACTGCTTGTTTCTCTCCAATTCCCTCATCTCTTTCTGAATCATATCATCCCTGATGGTTTGGCAACATGGTTGACTTGATATTCAAGCCAACACAGCAAACCCAATTAAAATTAATTAACTGTGAAAGAGCAGTGTGGACAGAGCACGTTACACTCCACTACTCTTACTTCATCTTTCAATATTGTTGTGTTTAACAAGTTCAGATGGGATGAATTTGGATGTGTAGTAATAAATTAACATCCTCTTTTTTTAGTGTCGTTTGGTTTGTTTAGCATTAATGCTAATAAGAGACAAATAACATCCAAAGTCAAGCTTGATCATAGATACAGGAAGACAAACTGACCACACACACACAAGGCTGAAACAACTTTATTGATCCCCACCAGGAAAGCAAAGAAAGACCTAAAGAAAGAAAAATACGACACATTAAAGTGATGAGAAAGATTGAATGGAGGTCGGCACGGCGGCCAAGCAACAGCCTGATAATTAAAGACAGAGTCAGAGTCAGGGCGCGGCGGCCATGTTGGAAAGATCCAGATAAAGGGAGGTAAAGGAGGGAGAGCATTTTAGAAAGTTCAGTGAGAGACGTAAAGAACGGTGGGGGGAAGAGGTAAGGAGTGAGACTGGACGAGATCGGCCAGGAAAAGGAAAACCAAGAGGAGACGGAATAAAAACGACACTCACCGTTCGTAGATCGACCTGCAGGAAGGAAAGAAAAGCAGAGTCAGTCGTGGTCTCTAAGCTTTCACACTTCAGATCCACCAGCTCACTGGAAAGACGCAGAGCAAATGGAGTCGAACTGAACAGGAACCAAACTCCTTCTAAACACAGAGCAACAGAACAAGACTGAGAAGGTGAATCTTGGATTAAAGCCGATGAGATCTCGACTGTCCTCTGAGGAGCGACTCCTCATTTCCATCAGATCACTTTGTCTCATCGCTCCTTTAAACCAGTGGTTCTCAACTGGTGGGTCGGGACCCAAAAGTGGGTCGCAAAGCCATTTTTAGAGGGTCGCAGAAGCAAAAAAGTAGTGGCATAGTCTTTTAATTTGAAGGACGTGTTTCTCATGACACAGTTTGCTGTCAGTAGCAGGATATTTAGTGGTGGTGACACCAGTAGTTGCCCAGGATTAACCTCTCGATTTGGTTCTGTCAGTTTATTGGAGAAATTTATGCTAAAACGTGTCAAAAATGAACCAAAATGTGCTCAGAATCTGTCAAAATGGGCCAAAATATGCCCAAAACTTAGCAAAAATTTCCAAATATACCAAAATGAGCAAATAATAAGCCAATTTTTTCCCAAGTTGTTTCAAAATGCGTTGAGACTCCACCCAAATAAACCTTAATCTGTTAACAGGAACAGCAAACTTCAAAAAGTTGTGTCGCGACCGTTATTAATTGAGACATACTGGATCCTGAGGCTGGACCAGTGGAGAACCACTGCTTTAAACCATCATCACCTTTGCAGAGTTTTTCACGTCTTCAACTGTATAATTTCATTTTCTGTTTTCTTTTCGAGCCGTTTTATTCCTGTTCTTCACTCTGTTGTATTTAAATGTCAGGTCTTTTCAGTCCACCTGCATCCAAGGTTCAATAAACACAGATCAATAAAGTCTGAACTGAATGAAAAGAGGTTTGAGTTGTTTATTCAGTGTATTAATAGGAGTCGGCACTGATTTACAGATCAGGTGTTTAATGTTTAATGCAGATTTTCCATAAAATCATTTCTATTAAGTAGAATCAGCCCTTAAATGCATCATCAGGGAGTTTCTTATTCATTAATGTAGTAAAACAAACCTGATCTCCAGTCAGTGGATCACATTAGATGGAAGCTACTGGGGGAAATGAATCTTATTAATCCAGTGTGGAGATAAAATCCAGCTTTGATGTCAGATTAATGGACCACATGACATGGAAGCTAAAAACTGATGGATTCAGGTTTAAAAAAATATTCCTCTGACATGGATGAAGCACTAAAATAAAACAGGATCCTCCTTTTTGTCCTGTGTTTTAATACAATTCAGAATATTGGAATTTAAAAGTTCCTCTAGTAGATTTTTAAAAAGGTCTACAACAATAAGAAGAGCTGAGCTGTGGAGGAAACAATCCAGCATCAGTCTGAAGTCACTGGGTCACATTATAGAAGCTGGTGGAGGGAAAAACACGGATTTTTATTTAGTTTTATTTAAAGATATTTGTGTAAAACAGAAGAACTAAAGTGAAGTAAAGGTGCTGCACTGATTTATCCAGAGAAGCCATAAAAATGAGCATTAATTTGAAATAACTGGATCACATTATCTGGATTTTAATATTTTAATTCAAATATTGAAGTAAAATAAATTAAATGCATGCTTGTTAAACGGACAACTCAGCCCGACGGTGTTTAAACTGATCTGGTTTGGAGCCATTAAACGGCGTCTCGTTGACGCTCTGTGGAGCTCCGGGGATCAGACCGGGAGCTCCGAGGCGAGCTGGCCGCCCTCCGGCTGCCTCCACCGGGTGAAGGGGAGGACGAGGAGCCGCTGCTCTCGGAGCCTTTGGAGCCTCCAACTGACGCCGCTGCGCTTTTGTGCGTAAATGAGTCCGAGCATGTTTCAAAGCGCTTCAGCCTCAAATCAGAACCGGTCAGTAAATGAGGTTTAACTGGGAGCTTCCCTGACAGTGTGGGCCTCCACCTGAGCTGCCTCCAACTTCTCAATTCTGATAGTTTAATACGGAGACTCCATAAAAACATGGTCTACAGTCAGGAGGAAACAACCTGGATGAAGCAGGTTCAGGTGTGAAGATGTTACCTTCTTCTCAGACTCCATGTCCAAAGAGTTCTGGTGACAGCTTCAAGCAGAACAGAGAGCTTCTTCATGACTGTCTCCACCTGTCTGACAGCTTGTTGGCGCCAAACATTTGTTCCAATGAGGCGCAGCTGATCCAGGTGAGCAGCTGATTAGGCCACGCCTCTGATTGGAGCAGGTCAGTCAGCTGACCAAACACCTGCTCCAATCAAATCACAGAGGAAGTTGACCTGGCAGAGACCTCCCCCTCAGAAACACCCTTTCATTCTTTTTCATTTGCTCCAGATTTTATCATCTAATATTCATTAAAACACAGCTCTAGAAGATCATCAGCTCTGGCAGTAAAAATACTAAACACCTTTATTAAACTCTATTTTTTCAGTGTTTCACTTTTATTTTCAGTTGTTACCTGTTTTGTGAAATTACAGATGATAAACAGTGAAATCAACCAAAATAAAAACATGTTTATCATATTAACTGGATAAAATTATAGATTAAACAGGCAAATAATGTAAATAACCTCAACATCAAACATGTGTATTTAAAAAAGACTAATTTGTGGTCATTTAAACCCGATTTAAATCAGCACAAATATTGTTTCTGCTTTATTTTTTTCTTCATTTCTAAACTACTAGAAGCTCTTCAACATCTGACATGTTCCTCTTTGTCCAAGTCCTCTATATCCAGTCAGAGTCTGTTGAAGGAAAACCTGCCAGCCACCAGGTGATGTCCATACAGTCTGTTACCATGGTAACTGGATCATCTTCCTGGTTTCCTTCATCTCAGAGCAACAACCTCAGAGTTCTCCTATAGACCTGCTTTCTGGACCAGAGTCCTGCTGTAGATCCTGTCTGCTTAAAGCCTCATTCTGGTCTCTTAGTGTCTATTTATTCTTTTATTTTTACATTTCATTTCTGCTGCCTCTCTGTCCATAGTTCTCCTGTCAATCACAAATGACTGGTATCACTGGAAAGTCGACAGTCCAGTGGTTCTTTAGTTTTCTGCAGTGTCTGGATAATAAATGGTGTCATTCTGGTCACCTTTAAAACACAACACACCTTCCAAACCCACCGGCAGGTTTTGAGGTCCAGAGGGTTGAAAGTGCAGTTGCTGCCCACAGAGTCAGAGGTTTACATATTTACACAACAAATATGTCTTTATCAGACACAACCTTCATCTAAGTCTTCATCAGTGTGTTCAGGCTGCTGCCACACCGTCATCTCTTTGCTGTCAAGGTATGCAGTGTGACTGGTTGGACGCTGTTTCAGTCTGAGTTACCTTCACAGTGTCATTCTGAGTTCAAACCTCCTCATGGCTCCTCAGACACATTCATTTATTCCCATCCTGACTTCACGTCCTCCTCCTCTATCATCCACAGACTCACTCAGCAGGTCAAACACAGAGTCAGCAGAGTTGTAGAGCTGCTGAGCACCTTGGAAACTGTACAGCTGCTGCTGTTTTCAAATCAAAGGCTGCTTACTGCCGCATTTATTGGACTGAGCTTTCTTGTGTTTCCAGAGGCAGAGCCCAGACACCCAACTCATTTCAGCCACCTGAGTCTCATTCTTCAGTCTCTATGCAGAGATCATGACCACAGATGAGGGTTGGAATGTAGATCCACTGATAAATCCAGAGCTCCATCTTCCGCCTCAGCTCTCTCTTCACCACCATGGTCTGCTACAACGCCTGCATGTCTGCTGATGCTGCTCCAGTCCACCTGTCCATCTCACACTCCATTTTCCCATCACTCATGAACAACATGCTGAGATACTTTCTAATGAGGCAGCAACCTTCCCCAACCCAGAGGAGATGGCACAACCCACCAGTTTCCTCACAGAACCATGGCCCCAGACCGGGAGCTGATGGAGACCCGTGCAGACTCAAAGCCACAGGCGCTTCAATGTGACAGAAAAATGGTCCGGGGGGAGAATATCATAAATAAAGTAAAACATGAAGCTGTATCTACGTTCAGCTGTTAAAAATAAATGAATGAAATTTGTTCCATTATTCAGGTTTGGAGCCGAGAGCTCAGCTGCAGGGAGAATAAATGCCGTAAAGCTCTATGATCAGCTTCATTTGCTTCCTGCTTTCTGGCTGCTTGAATAGAGGATGTTCACTTTAGACAGTCAACTGGATGTGATCTGTGGGGTTTGGACACATGTTGTTAGAGTTATGAGTAGAAATGAATCCATAATCCTGCATTACATCAGCCACCAGCTGCAGTCAGGAAATCTCAGCTGTGCTCCAGACTCAGGAAGTACGATCATTAGTTCACCAACACATCCAGTGGTTTCTATTTTATTTAAGTAAGAAGCTGCTCATTCAAAGCGTCTGAAGTCTGGCTATGTTTCAGCTGTTCTGTTACAGTAAGTTTGAAATGAAAGTTCTTACACCTTAGCTTGTCTTGTCTTAGCTAGCCTTAAAATGACGTTAATGTTTAAATCCAGGAACAAAATCAGAGATTAACTGAACATTAGGATAATTAATGGGCATTTAACAGCTGAACATTAATTAATAGACTTTCAATGAGTCACATATGGATTTAAATATATTAATTAACATTCAGAATCATTTTTGTTTGATTTAGATTCTTTTTAATGGAATAAATCTCCTGAGATTGTTCCAAAAACCTTGAATACATCCTTGATTTATTGACAACAGCATACATCACTGGCAGGGTTAGCCGAGCTAGCAGTGATGCTAACGAGCTTTTGTACCGGCTCAGACTGTTTAAAGCCGGAACACAGACAGCTTTAATATAAATCTACTATCAGAGACAGAGACGTGGTTTCATTTAGTTTGACTGCTGATGTTTTACTGTGTGACTGGATGTTAAGAGACATTCTTTTATTTTGTGAACTCAGTTGTTATGACAAAAGAAGTGATTACAGTTGTCTACTGAGGTGCAATATTTTATTTCCACCACTGGGCGTCGTAAGCCTGTTAGTCGGGGGTTTTTGCTGCGTCTCCCCATTTTTGTTTAAGCCACGCCCAGGTTTGATGTTGGAGTTCATCCGATGGTGACCCAGAGAAATGCACGGTTCAACTGTGTGCTTAATAAAGTGTGCCAGAAAAGGCTAAAAAGGATGAGTACCTTCGTCAAGTTTTTCCTCCTTTTTCGAGTTCAGCGCTGGTGAAGCTGCAAAGCTCAACAGGTTTTGGGCCCAGGGAGCAACTCGGGGGAGAAGAGAGCCGGTAGAAAGTCGCGACGTACAGCGAGCTAACGGCTAACAGAGAGCATCATGGAGACACGAGGTGCAAGCAGGCAGCCTCGGCTCATGTTCGACGGAGATGAAGCCAAGTATGAACTGTAGGAGACTAAAGTGCTCGGACATTTGCATCTATTAGGATTAAAAAATACAGTTCTGAAAGAGCCCAACGGCAACGCCGAAGTAGGGGAAGATAGTAAGAAGAACGCCGATGCCTATGCCGAGCTGATTCAACTTCTAGATGACAAGAGCCTCTCTTTAATTATGAGAGATGCCCCAGCCCTGCATTATCACCTTGTACATCATGCTGACATCGCTTCAGAAGACAAGCAGTGAGACCGTAACAGACTATATAATCAGGGCGGAGACCGCCATCACAGCGCTGCGAAATGCAGGTGAGACTTTGGGAGATGGTCTGCTGATCGCCATGGCATTAAAAGGACTGCCTGACAGTTTTAAACCTTTCGCGATACATGTGGCACATAATAAGGACAATTTAACATGTAACCCCTGGGTTATTACTTTTATTCAATTTCTTTATATAAATGTTCATTTGACCATTTAGTGTCTTTGTTTATTTTTCATACAACAGTCCATTTGACTTAGTATGTTTGCTGTACTTTGTGTGTTCTGATGTTGGTGTTAAAATCCAGTACTGTGCATTACTTAGAATGCAGTTATTGTGAATAATAGTTTTCCCGGTTCACCTTGAACGCACCATGAGAAATGCGGACATTCTAACTTGTTGCGGACTTTTACGGACTGGGATTGGCCACTGAAAGTGGCACAGACCTTCCTGATGCAGGGTAAAAGCCCGTAGCACGAGGTTTTTCCCGCGCGAGAACGGGAGAGACTGTGTCGGAGGCAACAAGCGGAGAAGATCCGGGTTGTAGCGGGTGCTTTGCAGCACGTCGGGTGAGTCGAGCAGCCTGCTTTTGGGAGCCCAGCAGCACACGGCGTTGGTTCTGGGTGCGGTGGAGAGACTCTACCCCGGTCGTGGAGGACGTTTGGGGAGAAAACTGCCAGCGACTGCTGCCGTCGAGAAGCTAGCTACAAGCTAGCTACTAGCCTGCATCGGTCCCGCGGTCAGGACGGTGTTCTGCACAGAGCAGAGGAGACCATCGTCTTATCAGTTTGGACCCATATCGCTGTACACTCGTGCTGGAGAGGAGTGAGTAATATTGCTCTTGCAGCTGCTTTTTTGACTTTGACTGACAGTCAGGACGCCTATTCAGGTAATCGCCATTTTGTCTTCTACAAACTGATACGTCCGCCATTGCGCTCTCTTCACATGCAGGCCTGCTCGGATGACTTTGATATTTGCCGGCTTTTTTCTTTGTTTTGTTAATATAATTAGGCACACGTGGGCCCACTTTACCATTTAAATGAGTGTTTCTGCAGTGTTTAATAAACTGCCGCTGGTTGTTATGTCATGATGTGTGTGTGTATGTGTGATTTCCTATGAAAAGTCCCACAGACATCGTTACCATTAGGGGTCGCAAGACTTCTAGGAAAAGGTTACGTATTTATTTACGAACCTAAAGCCCTTTATTGATTCTTGAAGAGCAAAACAGGGCTACAAACATTTGCAGAATTCAAAACAAAACTGCGTAATTTTGAAGCCACAGAGAAGCTGACAACTGCAGATCCCACTGACAATGTAATGAAGACTGTGGCGAGAGCCGGGCGGGGGCCAGCCAAGTCAAATGCGTGGCAAAGAAAGAATGAAGAGGTGGATTTTGTGTGTTTCAAGTGCGGCATTAAAGGTCACCGAGCCAGAGCTTGTCGGCGAAAGACATGGTGCAGTTATTGCAAGACCGACACCCGTAGCAATGCCACTTGTAGACGTAAAGATAAACAAGATGGAGCGAGGAAAGTCGCAGATGAGAACGGCAGCGGATCTGGAGACACAGCAGCGGATTATGCCTTCAGGATCAAGAACGCAGACATCGGGACTCAGCAGCAGCCAGCGCGCAGCATCAAGGAGAAAGGCTTGATGGTTGACACTGGAGCTACTTCCCACATCGTTACCGATATAGCCAAGTTCAAGAGTTTCGACCACACGTTCAAGCCAGAGACTCACTGTGTTGAGTTGGCGGACGGCACCCTGTGCAGCGGTGTCGCTCAACATAAGGGGAATGCAGAGGTGTTCCTGGTGGACAGTACAGGACAGTGACGCAGAGCAACGCTGAGAGACGCGCTATTTATACCGTCTTACCCCCAAGACATCTTTTCGGTGAGGTCAGCCACTGCTCATGGAGCAACAGTCACATTTAAACAAGGACAGGACACAGTGATGCATAAAGATGGTACCAAATTTAATATTCATGTGTATGGTAAATTGTATTACTTGCACACTGAGTTTGAGGATAGCGACAAGTGTAATACTTGTCATGACATACAGACTGTCAAGTTGAGCCAGGATTTGAGATCACAGGAGCAGCCATTAACAAGGTCACTGGGGTGAAATAGGTCTAATGAAGGGGAGAGGAACAGAACATGTGCTCAAGTGTGTGTGTGCTTAGATGAGAAGTCATGTTTATGATGTAATGATTTGAAATGTTGAAGTCAGATGAATTAAAAGTTATACTTATGGAATGGTTTGTAAAATCAGATGAATTTTTATGATCAAGTAACTAGTGTGATGGATGACTGATGGTTACTGTGTTAAAGTACTGCAGGTGGAAGAGATGAGAAGTGATGAAGCTCTTGGCTGTCGGCTAAGACTGTGAGGAAGGAGTTATGGTGTAATTTGGCCGACAATTGAGCAACAGTTTCCTTATAAGGTGGAAAGGGGAAACTGACCTGGGGTGAATGCAGGTGACTTCCTGGCAGCCGAGAAGAGGTTATGGTGCAATTCGGCCGATTAACGAAAACAATCTCCTAATAAGGAGATGAGCAGTTAACATAGGGTGAGCTTGTGGAAAAGTACAAAATTACATATGTAGGAATTAAGCAATATGGGTGTGTGAGGTGATTTAATAAAAGTGATCTGAGGGGACAATTGTTCGGAGATGTTCGTGGACGCAGTCGGAGAAGGATCTCGTCTGATGTAGTCTATGGACAGTGAGGCTATTTCTCACTAATTAGAACGATCCAGAATTGGTCTGCAAATAGACTCAGAAATAAGATAGTGGATTTTTTCTATCACCCAGCAAGAGCTAACAGAAGAGCTAACAGCTAGCAGAGCCACAGACTCCAGCAGTGCTCATCTCTTCCTGTGACTTTTGACAGTTTACCATCCTGTTAGATCTTTTTGACACTTTTCCTATTTTTCTGCAACAAACCCAAAAGACATTTAAAGATTTTTTGCAAAGACTGAATTGGGGTCTGGACGTTCTCTCCACAGACATATAAAGAGTAGACGCCGCATTGGTTGCTGGGGTGCAAGAAACGCGGCCGCCATCTTGGACCGGTCATCATACTGACAGCTGAGCAGCAGAACGAACGAGATGCCAGAGCACTGTGCCGCATATTCATACTCAAATCGGCGAACCGCCGAAAACAGGGATTACCTTTCACAAGTAAGACTGAACATTACTATTGGTTGTGTTTTGTGAATCAAATATTACTGTACTGTATTTATGCCAACCAGCGAAAACGCGGCCAGCTAGCTAGGCTATGTTTAGTGTTGACCCGTCTTTGAACTGAGACTTTAAAAGTCATATTCCATAACACTGACTTAGATTACAACTGACACAGGAATGCTAAAACAAATATTGCTGGTATAACATTGAAAAGCGAATTTTACACAGGTGGCACAGACTGTATTATTCACATGTAATTCACACTAACAATAGTAGGCTACCTCTAATGTCTCATACCCACCCATTCATGCTATATAAATATAATGTATTATTATAATAATAATAATAATTATTATTATAAGGTGCTGAGAGTTGCAGAGAGGGTGATTTGCCAGGCTTCAACAAAGCAAGCTCCAAAGGTGTCAGCAGTCACACACACCGTCCAGGAGGACCTTTTTGGTTGATTTTGGCGTTTTTGATTATGAGCTGTTGCTTTGCCCTGCTATTATTATGCAATAAACATTTAACCTGCATTTAAAGTGACGTAGTATGGAGTTTTGAATTATCACCTGAAGTTTATGAAATCCTCATGGTGTGAAAGGTTAAGCAGTTGTGTGCATTTGAAATCTAATGGTTCTTACAGGTTGTTCCGGTCACTAAGGTATTGCACAGAATTATAAACGGATCCCTGGGGTTACGCTAATCCAAACCACTAAATTAAAACCTAGCAATTCACCAAGTGCCATGTCTATTAAGAAGAAAGCTGTCGTTAACAGACGTGACTGATAAGAAGACTGAACTATTTAGGCTGCCTGGCGCAGTCTTCTATCAGAGCAAGAGGGATAGGCGTCTGGATGGAGACAGTGAGAGTCTTCGACACCAGCTTAAGCTGTTCTGCTGAACCTATCAGGCTGGATCTGTAGGCAGTGAGAACCTAACCCTAGAAACGGAGAGCTGGTCCGATTGCCCTGGTTAAGGGTAAACTTGGACGGGACTACAAGACGTGGCATGAAATATTAGGCCACTGCAACTATGAGGATGTGCTAAGATTACAAAATGTGGTTGATGGTATGCAGATTAAGGGGAAGGCTATTAGGCCTGATCAAGAGTGTGGGGTATGTATTCAGGGAAAGTTTGTACAAACTCGAAGTAGAGACCCTGACACAAGAGCAGAGGCTCCATTACAGATGGTACACACAGTATTAGCAGGTCCAGTACCCAATGAATCTATTGATGGATACAGATACGTGCAGTCATTCACTGATGACTATTCAAATGCAGTGTTTGTTTACTTCCTTAAGACAAAGAGTGATACGGTGCAAGCAACTGAAAAGTTTCTAGCAGATACTGCACTTTACGGGAAGGTAAAATGCATTAGGTCTGACAACGGCACAGAGTTTATGTGCAAGGACTTTCAGACACTGTTAAGGAGAAACGGTATCAAGCATGAGACGACAGCTCCATATTCACCTCATCAAAATGGCACAGCTGAGAGGGGCTGGCGTACTCTTTTTTTTTAAATCAATGATCTTTTTTATTGAATTTTCAAACAGGAGGATTAACAATGTATAGATTTTCTTTGTGCGTTACACATTAGTATAAAGTAAAAGTAATAGTGAGCACAAATTCAATGCAGAATATTTGTACAGTCACAGCTCAAATCCCCCAAAATGGAAAAAACAAACCAAAAAAAAAAGAACAGTAAAAAAAAAAAAAAAACCCACAAAATATGTCATGGCTCAATCTGCAAAACATTTCTGGCTGGCAAAGCCAACATGGTCAGAGAATAACACTGGTAATAAGTCCTAAAATTGCAGTAAGTAAAGTGCAGGGCTGTAAGACTGGATGTCAAGTTCTTTTCTCTTTCCTTATCTTTATCTTCCCCTTCTAAGTCTCTAACTGAAATTGCAGTAAGTAAATTAAAGATGATTGTAAGTAGAATCAGTGGGGATTAGAAAGGTATCTAACAAAGGGTCCCCATACTTTTTCAAATTTCTCCCCTTGGTTCTGAACCGAGTACCTGATTTTTTCCAGACTCAGGCAAGACACTACATCTGATATCCACTGGTTGTAGGTTGGGAGGGCGGCACCTTTCCATCTGAGCAAGATAACACGCCTGGCCAAGAGAGAAGTAAATGACAGCATGCGACGGATATCAGAGGAGACTTTGGGGTTCCCTGAGTAAATACCAAATAGGGCTAAAAGGGGGTCAAGTGTAATAGTTACTCCAGAGACCACGGATAGAGTTTGAAAGACCTCCTGCCAATATGTTCTAATCTTGGGGCAGACCCAGAATGAATGAATCAGTGTGGCCTCCTCAATGCCACACTTGTCACATTGGGGATTCACATCTGGGTAGATATGGGAAAGCTTGGCCTTAGACATGTGGGCCCTATGGACCACCTTGAACTGCAATAGGGAGTGACGCGAGCAAAATGACGTAACATTAACAAGCCCTAGGATTGAATCCCACGTATCATCAGACAGATGCTGGTTCAGGTCCTGTTCCCAGGCTGCCCTGATCTTAGCTGTAGATGCTTGGTTCAGATCTGTGAGCTTACTGTAAATTTTTGAGATCAGACCTTTTCCAAAAGGTTACAAGCTAAGAATGTTGTCGATTACAGAGCTCTGAGGAGCCTCTGGGAAATCTGATAATTGGCTTTGGAGAAAATGCCGAATTTGTAAGTATCTGAAAAAATGTGTTCTTGGGATGTTGAATTTATTTGTAAGCTGATCAAAAGAAGCAAAGTTATTATCAATAAACAAGTCCTTAAAAGACTTTATACCCATAACCTGCCAGTCCTCAAAAGCCCGATCCAAAGATGAAGGGGGAAAAAGATATCCAGATAAGATAGGAGTTTGAAGGCAAAAACTACAAAGTCTAAAGCATTTTCTGAACTGGGTCCACACTCTGAGGGATTGTTGTATCACTGGATTAGTTATTGGGTTGGGTATAGAGAGAGGGTGGCGTACTCTTTTTGAAATGGGTAGATGTATGCTAATTGAAAGTCAACTACCCAAGTGCCTTTGGAACTATGCTGTTCAAACGGCAGCGATAGTGCGCAACAGATGTTTTAACAGGCGAACAGGGAAGACCCCTTACCAGATGTTGACAGATAAAAAGCCAAACTTGTCCAAAATGTAGAAATTTGGATCTGTATGTTACACATACAAACAGAACCAGGGACAACTCAATTCCAGATGCGATCAGGGACTTTTTGTTGGTTACGACAAAAACAGCCCTGCTTACTTAGTTTATCACCCTGACTCTGAGAAAGTTCGGAAACACGGGCTTGTGAAATTTGTGAACAAAGAAAATGTGGAAAAGCAAGCACAGACAGTCGAGATGGAACAAAATGATGATGAAGACCGAGTGAGACATCCAACAACTGATAGAGTTACACAGGAAGTGCATGAGAGCACAGAGAAGTCACAAGAACCGAGTATGAAAAACCAAAATCAACAAGGTGGTACATCTGATGAGTGTGACCAAGACAGGTCAACTGAGACCAGTAATAGATCCACAGGTGAGAGGTATCCTGTAAGAGAGAGAAGAAAACCAAGTCATTTAAGGGATTTTGTAACTGACGATCGGGGTAAAGATGGGGTACATATTACCATTGATTATTGTTACAGAGCCATGTGTAACATCCCACATACATTTAAGGAAGCTATGGAGTCAGCTAACTCAAAACAATAGGTTAAAGCAATGGACAAAGAAATCCAGTCATTAAAGGAAAACAACACATTTACTCTGACTACTCTGCCAAAAGGCAAGAAAACAGTGGGTGGTAAATGGGTGTATTCTATCAAGAGTGACATTGAAGGTAAAGAGAAGTACAAAGCAAGGTTTGTCGCAAAGGGTTACAACCAAAAGATGGGGATTGATTATGGTGAAACTTTCTCCCCAACAGCCAATTTGACAAGCATAAGAGTATTGCTACAAAAAGCAGCACAGGAGAACCTGTTGATCCACCAAATGGATGTAAAAACAGCTTATTTACATGCGGCCATTGATTATGAGATCTACACAGATCAACCAGAAGGTTATGAAGAAGGGGAAGGTCTGGTATGTAAGCTGGAGAAATCTTTGTACGGTCTAAAGCAGTCAGGACGAAATTGGAACAGGATTTTGCATAACTGTCTGACTGAAAATGACTTCACACAAAACCCAGCAGATCACTGTGTCTACGCCAAGGAAACAGAACATGGAAAGGTGATCGTGATAATCTGGGTGGATGATTTGATTATTGCCGCCAGCGATGAAAAAGTGATGATGGACGTGAAAAGGAT
Organism: Dascyllus trimaculatus; assembly: GCA_024666655.1. NCBI lineage: Eukaryota > Metazoa > Chordata > Actinopteri > Pomacentridae > Dascyllus > Dascyllus trimaculatus. The sequence continues at coordinate 15,318 of JAMOIN010000256.1, read as the reverse complement.
GCTTTCAGAAAAGTTCAAGATGAAAGATCGAGGAAGACTTAAGCACTTTCTTGGTATTGATTTCATTCAGTCTGATGGATGTGTGAAGATGTCACAGGAAGCATACGTCAACAGGATACTGGAAAGGTTTAACATGCAAACCTGCAAATCCAGGGAAAGTCCTTGTGATCAAAAACTGTGTTAAACCAAAGATGCTGTCAAGATGTGTGATGTTAAGATGTACAGAGAGGCTGTGGGCAGCCTTATATATTTAACAACATGCACACGTCCAGACTTAAGTTTTGTGGTAAGCAAGTGTCAAGTGGAGCCAAGGTTTGAGATCCCAGAGCATCGATTTACAGAGGCTAAGTAAAGAAAATGATATGATTGCTCTTAGGCTTAATGATGATTTGAAATTATTCTTATGTTAAGTAATGATTTGAAACAGTTTATAATTATTGGGAAGATTAAAAGTGATTCTTTGTAACCAGAATTCTGCAGGTTGAAAAGAGGAACTTAGCTGTGTGGCAGTTTAGAAACAGGACATGGAGTAAAATGTCTGTGCTCAAGTGTGTGTCCTTAAGTTTTCAGTAACTTTTAATGATCAAGTGATTGGAAAGTTGTCTCAGTTAATTCAGATAGTGTAATGATTCTAAATATATAATATAAATGAGATTTGAAGGAATTCTAATATTTTTGCTGCAAAGCAAAGCTGCGAAGCTGCAAAGCTCAACACTAGCTCTTCCATCTTGTTATGGAGGAAAAAAAGTAAAAGTACAAACTAACAAAGTCTCTTTTGAACATCCATGACTGGGCTGTGCAAAAGCAGTACAACCACTCCAAAGACAAAGACGAAGGAAGAGAAGGAAACTCAATAAGCAACCAGAAACACAGAGAGTCGGTCAGAGCTGCTGGAGCTGGCTGACACTCTCATCTTTAGAAACACTGATCAATAAAATCCACAGAGTGTTAAATGTGACCAACAGCTGACATTGGAGCTCTGAACATCCACCATCACTGTGAACTCCATCCTACCTGGAACAACACTGATTCTATGGTTCACAGCTCCATCTAGTGGCGACACTGACTCATTACATTCCCCTAAAGAGGGAAATGCTTTGGTTCCTGCAGAGAATAAACCAGAGGATTGATCCAGTGAAGAGCTGAGAATCAGACTGTAGTGATGCTCATTCTATGGAGACACATGTTGACTGTAGACTCACCTGTAAACCTGCAGTGAAGAGGTTCAGACAGAGGACAGGTGTGATGTTACAGGTGAATGTAAAGACGGAGTCATCAGGACCAAACAGCAGCTGATGGTGTGAAATAAAACTGAAACTGATGGTCTTTATTACAGCAGATTCAACCACAATCAGACCAAAGTGCAGGAAGAAAGGAGATGAAGCAGTAAAACTCCTCCATGTTCAACTCATGTGAAGCTGAAGGAGGAAACAGACCTGACAAGCAGCAGCAGGAAGAGGTTTATCAGAGCAACGGCAGAATAACGTCTGTGTTTGTGTCTGAACAGGATCCAGCTGCTGTTCCTCAACGACTGATTCAGGTTCTGGTGAGTTCAGCTGATGAGACGTCTGATAGTTTGTTAGTGGATTCAATCCAAAGAGGCAGAAACCAGCAAACACCTCGTTTCCTCTGTTCTGACTGCGACACCAGAACAAACCTGACTGGGTGTGGTTTGACTTCTTTTCTATTCTCTTTCCACTTTAAACCAAAACAACTAAATCACATGGTGTATTTTTGTGGTTTCCACCAAACCAAACTCAGTCTAACGTCTGATTTTGGACCATCTGGTATCAGCAGTAGAGCTGTGGACAGACAGGCAGCAGACATGAAACGTAGAAGCATCCATTTACAGAGGCTAAGTAAATAAAAATGATATGATTGCTCTTAGGCTTAATGATGATTTGAAATTATTCTTATGTTAGGTAATGATTTGAAACAGTTTATAATTATTGGGAAGATTAAAAGTGATTCTTTGTAACCAGAATTCTGCAGGCTAAAAAGAGGAACTTAGCTTTGTGGCAGTTTAGAAACAGGACATGGAGTAAAATGTCTGTGCTCAAGTGTGTGTCCTTAAGTTTTCAATAACTTTTAATGATCAAGTGATTGGAAAGTTGCCTCAGTTGAGATAGTGTAATGATCATAAATATATAATATCAATGAGATTTGAAGTAATTCTACTATGTTTCTCTGAGAAGCTGACAAAAAAAGAGGAAGTCCAGTCCTCCGACTGTGTAGCAACCAGAAAGAAGAAGTAAAGAAACCAGACTGGACCAGATTTCTTAAGATGAGACAATGTCTCAAGTTTTGGAAAGTATGAATCATGAATCATGTTACTGAGCTAACTGAGATACTGAGCAAATATTAGGAAAGTGTGTTTTGGGAGGAGAAATGTGCATGTGTCTCTGAGGAAAATAGAAGACTATAAAAATGAGAGACAGACACAAATTAAACAGTGTTGTCCAGGAACATCGCAGAAGATGGTTCGATCTGACTTTAGTCCAGGATAAGTGGAGTTTTACTCTACTAAGAAAAAGAAAAGTTTAGATCAGTCTGCAATTTTGTTGAAGATGGAACAGAGCAATATATCCTTCCCTCTGCGAGAGATTGCAGAAGAAGCGGCCTGTTCAGGCCATTCAGCCTGTGCTAGGAGAGTCAGCTGGTGAAGCAGCTGTCCCACAGCTGGACAGGTTTCCTCCAATCACAGCTGTGTGTGTTTGTCATGTGACTGAGAGGAAGGAGGAGGACTAATGTGTGACTCTCCCAGCAGGTTGTTGTGTTTGTCTGCTATGCATCAGTGTGAGGACAGAGAGGAGGGAGTCCCTCCCTCTAAAAGGTCTCTGAGTGGGGACCATGAGAACCAGAGCAAAGCTCAGAGGTGAGATGAGCATCTCTAAGTGTCAGAGCTCAGCTCAACATCACTGCTGTCATTATTCACACTCACAGCTGTGTGTGTGTTGAAGCCCAGAGCAGCAGCATCCACACTCTGCTGGACCTGGACCTGGACCTAGACCTGGACCTGGACCTGGACCTGGACATGGACCTAGGCTTGGACCTGGACCTGGACCTGGACCTGGACTTGGACCTGGACCTGGACCTGGACCTGGATCCAGCTGTGTGTCCATGAAGAGTGACCAGTCAAAGGGTCTTCCTTTTGAGTTCAGATGGTCTTTAGATGGAAGGTGAGACAGTCAAACTGACAGAAAGACGTTTCAGACTCAAAGCTGGTTTTTGTGTTTATTAACAGCTTGAAGATTTTTTCCATCAGTTTTTATTTGTTCTGGTTTTGTTTCAGGATCCAGCAGCAGAGACCAGACTGTCCTGAACCCAGCTGTCTGTCCTTCAACAGCGACCAGTCAATGGGGGATTTCATTACCTTCAAAGGCGTCCGTCTGTCTGCTGATCAGATGTAAGCTGTAACTGACAGAAAGAGTCAGTGACTGTAGAAAAGAACTGGTTTGTACGACGTGTTGTCCGACCTGCTCTGAAAGCCAAAGTGTTTGTGTCTGTTGTGAACGTCCACGTCACAGCGAGGGGGAGACATGATGAGGTTTAACTGTGGAGATGACTTGTTCCATGTTCAGAGTCTCCTGAAGACGTTGTTGGTGTCGTAGCTGCTGTTTGTCTCTGTGTGGACAGACGTACTGACATCTAAGTGTTGATGATGATCCACAGAGTGGAGCAGCAGAGCTCAGACGTTCCCACAGCTCCGTCTGTCCAGCAGCATCACCTGGACTCCATATTCATGGTGCGTACATGAACAACAAGGTCTGGTCCATGTGTTGTGTTCAGGCGTCTCCATGCTGCTCTTTGTAGACCAGTGGACTGTCAGTGTGTCCAACATGGATGTGATGTTTGGCTCCATGGTTTCACTCTGATGGCTCATTGTCACATTTGTGTGTTCCAGCTGCTGGAGGACGACATGGTGACTTTTGTGAAGAAAGAGCTGAAGAAGATGCAGAAGAGTCTGAGTCCAGATTACCCAGAATGCTCAGGGAGTCAGAGGGAGGATGAGGAGGAGCTGGAGGATGAAGAGCAGAGGAGCAGCAGAGAGATGTTCCAGCAGATCACAGTGTTGTTCCTGAGGAGGATGAAGCAGGAGAAGCTGGCTGACTGTCTGCAGAGCAGTAAGAGGATTTGTGTCGAGACTGAAGCTGCTGATCAACAGAACATTTACTAAAGTCTCCAGATAGATTCAGACTCATTCTTGAGGGGACAAACTGTCATGTTCACTTCATTGGTCCTTTGCTGCTTTAATATCCAGGTTACTTCTACTTCACTGTTTCATTCTTGTGTTTTCATTCAGGACTTGCTGCTGCAGTTTGTGGACGTAAACTTAAAGGTGGCCTGAAGAAGAAGTTCCAGAGTGTGTTTGAGGGCATCGCTAAAGCAGGACAGCCGACCCTCCTGAATGACATCTACACAGAGCTGTACATCACAGAGGGAGGGACTGCAGAGGTCAATGAAGAACATGAGGTCAGACAGATTGAAGCAGCTTCCAGGAAAGCAGACAGAGCAGAAACAAGCATCAGACCAGAAGACATCTTTAAAGGCTCACCTGGAAGAGATGGACCAATCAGAAGAGTGATGACAAAGGGAGTGGCTGGCATCGGGAAGACAGTGTTAACACAGAAGTTCACTCTGGACTGGGCTGAAGACAAAACCAACCAGGACATCCACTTCATGTTCCCACTGACCTTCAGAGAGCTGAATGTGCTGAAAGAGAGAAAGTTCAGCTTGGTGGAACTTGTTCATCACTTCTTCAGAGAAACCAAAGAAGCAGGAATCTGCAGCTTTGAATTCTTCCAGATTGTGTTCATCTTTGATGGTCTGGATGAGTGTCGCCTTCCTCTGGACTTCCACAACAATGAGGTCCTGACTGATGTGACAGAGTCCACCTCAGTGGATGTGCTGCTGACAAGCCTGATCAGGGGGAAGCTGCTTCCCTCTGCTGGCCTCTGGATAACCACACGACCTGCAGCAGCCAATCAGATCCCTCCTGACTGTGTGGACATGGTGACGGAGGTCAGAGGGTTCAACGACCCACAGAAGGAGGAGTACTTCAGGAAGAGATTCAAAGATGAGCAGCAGGCCAGCAGCATCATCTCCCACGTGAAGACATCACGAAGCCTCCACATCATGTGCCACATCCCAGTGTTCTGCTGGATCACTGCTACAGTTCTGGAGAAGATGCTGGGAAGCAGAGAGGGAGGAGAGCTGCCCAGCACCCTGACTGAGATGTACATCCACTACCTGGTGGTTCAGGCCAAAGTCAAGAAGGTCAAGTATGATGGAGGAGCTGAGACAGATCCACACTGGAGTCCAGACAGCAGGAGGATGATTGAGTCTCTGGGAAAACTGGCTTTTAATCAGCTGCAGAAAGGAAACCTGATCTTCTATGAGTCCGACCTGACAGAGTGTGGCATCGACATGAGAGCAGCCTCAGTGTACTCAGGAGTGTTCACACAGATCTTTAAAGAGGAGAGAGGACTGTACCAGGACAAGGTGTTCTGCTTCGTCCATCTGAGCGTTCAGGAGTTTCTGGCTGCAGTCTACATGTTCCACTGTTACAGCAACAGGAAGGAGAAGGTTCTGGAGGACTTCCTGGGAAAAGACTGGAGAGACAAGAACAGAGACACTCTGGATGTGTTCCTGAACAGAGTCATGGAGAAATCCCTCAGAAGTGAAAATGGTCACCTGGACCTGTTTGTTCGCTTCCTTCATGGCCTCTGTCTGGAGTCCAACCAGAGACTCTTAGGAGGTCTGCTGGGTCGGACAGAGAACCGTCCAGAAATGATCCAGAGAGTCATCAACAACCTGAAGGAGATGAACAGTGATAAAATGTCTCCACACAGAAGCATCAACATCTTCCACTGTCTGATGGAGATGAAGGATCTCTCAGTCCATCAGGAGATCCAAGAGTTCCTGCAGTCAGAGAACAGATCATGGACGTTCCTCTCTGAGATCCACTGCTCAGCTCTGGCCTACATGCTGCAGATGTCAGAGGTTCTGGATGAGTTGAACCTGAACAAATACAACACATCAGATGAGGGAAAACGGAGACTGATTCCAGCTGTGAGGAACTGCAGAAAGGCTCGGTGAGTCCAGATGTGATGAACATGATCAGTCAGTAGATCAGTGGTTCAGTTCTTCAGATGTTCTCACCAGAACATCTCATTATTCTCAGAGCTCCACTGGTTTATTTCAAACATCTCATGTCAGCTGAGTTCAGTCTCAGATGTTCTTGAGCTGCTTCAAACGCTGTGAACATGCAGATGTTTCATTTCCTGTGTTTAAAGCTGTTAAATGAATGAACACAGTTCTTCTGTTTCATTCTCATCATTGTTCCATCTGACAGATGTTTCTTCTGGTTCTTCCTCTGGCTGATGGAGGAAACATGCAGATCTGCTGAGACACATGAAGAACTGTAGAGGTTCTGATGTGGAAGCATTTGACCGTTTTCAGTGAAGCAGTAAAGTTCTGATCACATGAGGAGGTTCTGAAATCAGTCTTGTAATCAGACAAACAGCTTGAACCAGATGATTTCACTGTTTAGAGTTTAAAATCAGATCAACATGTCTGAAGTCTGGGAGAACTGCTTTCATGGATTATTGCTGTCTCTGTTATTCATTGGTTTTTAATCAGTTCTTTGTCTTTATTTCATTATTTGAAAGTTGTTCTTTGCTTCCACTGTATTTATTCTTTTGAAGTGTCGTCTGTAGCTTCAGTTTCTCTGGTTTAAATGACTTCAAGTTGTTTTTGAAACGTGCTGATAGAAAAATGAATGTGATGATTTAAAGTGAGTTTCTAAGTTGAGCTGAAGCAGCTGCTGTGGCCACACGTGACAATGAGGAGATGATGTTGATGCTGGAACAGTGGTTTGGTTTCTCAGCTGGAGAATAATCCTGAGCTCAGTAAAGTGATTCAGTCACTTGTCCAACAGTTTGTATCTGAAGCTGGTTAACTTGGACATGAGGCTCCGTAAACTAGTGATCCTACAAAGAGTGACGCTGCAGAGTGAGTTGAAGTGAGTCATGGAGCATCTGATTGGTTCTGAACTCAGCTGTTCTTTCTAAAGAGGGAAGTGGTGTTCCAGAGTCCAGACTTTCCATCTGTCCTGATGTTCAGTCACTCAGAGAAAGAAACTGTGGCGTTCTCTGTCTGGTTGCTGCAGAGAAGAGTCGTATGAGGAAATGCTCAGAGGTGTGAATCTATCAGAGCAGAACGGTACAAGTCAGACTGTTTCCACAGATCTGATCCACTCAGAGTCACAGTTGTGTTTTTAATGCTACAAACCCTGAGAACATGTTTGAGTGACGTCATGTTGGAACTAATTACAAGGACAACAACAAGTTTTTCAGAAGTTCATCAAAGAACGTTGAGGACCAAAGTTGACCCAGTCGTCTGTCATCACATCAGAATATGTCCTGGTGTTGATCTTTACTGGTGCACATTTCCCCCATTTTAGCCTCACTTCACTGGTTACCTATACACTCCAGGATCCATTTTAAATTTTTTTTATTTGCTTTTAAATCTTTGAATGGTCTTGCCCCACCCTACCTCTCTGAGCTCCTTCAGGTTTATACGCCAACCCGCTCTCTCAGGTCAGCTGATCAGCTGCTCCTGAGTGTACCCAAGAGTAAGCGGAAGCTCAGAGGGGACCGTGCCTTTGCTGTGGCAGCTCCAAGGCTTTGGAACGAGCTGCCTCTGTTCATCAGACAGGCCTCTTCCCTGTCTGATTTTAAATGTCTTCTTAAAACGCATCTCTTTTCCTTGGCCTTTGGTACCTTGTGAGACGTTGATTTTATTTATTTTATTCTATTTTATTTTATTTTTTATTTTATTGTTTTTATTGTATGGCTGTTACATTTTATGGCTTTTAATTTATTATATTTGTATTTATTTATTCTGTTTTATCGTCTCTGTACAGCACTTTGGTCCACTGTTGTGGTTTTAAGGTGCTTAATCAAATAAAGTTGGATTGGATTGGATTGGATTGGTGTCCAGGTGTGATGTTGTCCAGGATCAGTTTCATTGTGTAGCGTTTGACAGCAGACTGGAGATGTTCAGGGATGGAGGTGAAGCTGACAGCAGCAGGTCCACAGCAGAGACATCATCATCTTTCTACTGGAACTGTTGACTGAGCTCAACTCAGTCACAACATCCTGAGTCTCAGTAAAAACAGTGGACAGAACATGTTCTTCTGGTCAAGATGTTCTCCTGAGAACTTTGTGTAGTCAGACGTGGGATCAGATCACACTGACAGACTGTGGACAGTGTGGAAGCCTGAATGTAACTCCATCTTCTGTCCTCCATCTGCAGATGAAAGCAGACAAAGGTTCAAAGTGTTGAGGTGTGAGAGAGGCTGATGAGAATTCAGCTTCATGTCCAACAGTCAGAGAAGATCAGCTGAACCACTGATGTGAAGAAGTAAATGTCCACAGGACCAGTCCAGATGTTCTGCTGTCAAATGCATGAAGGAAATATAAAGTGTCTTTCATCATAACATGTTTTATCATTTGTGTTTCATTACAGACTTTCTGACTGTTGGCTCTCAGAGAGTCACTGTGAAGTCGTGGCCTCAGCTCTGAAGTCCAACCCCTCCCATCTGACTGAACTGGACCTGAGTAGAAACTTCTACCTGCAGGATTCAGGAGTGAAGCCTCTTTGTGATGGACTGAAGAGTCCAAACTGTAAACTGGAGACTCTCAGGTCAGTTCACTGACTGGTGATGGTTTTTCTACATGTTCACTTTAAATCCTTCACTGAAGTTTGAAGTTTTTGTTGATGAGTTTTGAGGATTTTAGTGAAAACAGTGTGAAGATGTTTGAGATTGTTGAAGTGTGAATAAATGTCCTGATCAGCTGACTGCAGGGTTCCAAGATGGAGGACAGAATCCACAGTCCTGCTGTGTGTCTGAATGTAAAGCTGATGTGAAAGTGATGTGAGGCTTCAGCAGTCTGACTTCCACACATCCAGTCAGGATGTTTGTGTTTCCACAGTGTTTGTGCTGAGCTGCGGTGGAGCCTCAGGAACTCAGAGAGGGAGTTTAGTTCTCAGTGATGTGGACCTGATTAGTGTCAGTCAGAAGCTGAAGCTGGATGTTAGAGTGAGCTGAGCTCATGAAGGGATTCCTCACAGTGGAGTTGTGTTAGGAAGAGAACACTGGACAGTCAGTGAGGACAGCAGGAATCAGAATCCTCTGTAATGTACAGATGACATGTGAGTCATTCCATAGCAGCTCACCTGGGGCCTCCCAGCTGACGTCTGAATCCACTTGATGGACATTTGAACAGGATCATTTCCAGGAAGGATTGTTTGATGTCTTTGAAACTGTGTGAAGGGAATGTCTTGGTATCCATTGAAACGTATTAAAACATTCCAGATGTTCTGTTGCTCCTTCATGATTTAAACATGAGATGAAAATGACTGGTTTCCTAGTTTCCAGTTTAACATCACATCTGGTGTCTTTAACTGTCAGGTAGATGTTTGTCTTCTGTTCCTTTCAGGTTTTCTATGTGTGGATGGTTCCTGTTGAGCTGTTCTGTCTTTAGTTCAGGACATAAACAGTTGTAGTGGTTCTGGTCGGTGTGGAACAGATGATCCATCCAGCTCCATTCATGTAATCACCAAGACAGAAAGTGTTCCCAGTGGACAGACTGGAACCAGTTTGGTGTTGTACTGGGTCAGTGACTCCAACCATCACAGAAATGTTCTGGATCTTTTGTCCATGGACTCATCAAATAGTGGACTGATTGTTTGAGCTGTAATTAAAGCAGTGATGACAAACATCTTCTGCTTCAGGTTCTGCTGATGTTCTTCTTTTCTCTGCTTTGTGTGGTTTGAAAGTGAAGATGTTTGTGTTTAGAAAACAGTGTGAAGACGTCACCTTGTCCTCTGAACACTGATGGACACTTTCCACTATCAATGACAGATGATCAATAATGAGATGATGTGAATGTAGAGTCCTGATTGAAATGTGTCCATGGTTCCAGAACATGAAGATCTTCTAGAGTCTGGAGCCTGGTCTTGTCCTGGTTTCCTTCCTGTGTGTTTCTGTGACTCTGAGCAGGAAGTGAAATAAATGTCCGAGTGTTTTTCCTGGTGTTTGTTGCTGAGCATCAGTTTGTATGGATGGAGCCGCTGGTGGAGCTGCAGAGTTTCAGAGCTGAAGTCACTCCGTCTTTACTGGAGCAGCAGCATGTTGTCATTAATATGAATGAGAGCTCTTCTTCTCTGGTTCTGTTGGACTGTTGGAAGCTGCTTCCTGTTGGCTTCAGCTGTTTGGAGTTTCCATTTGATCAGCTTGTACATTGAGAAGCTTCTTCAGCTCTGAACACATGATGGACCTCTGGATGGTTTCAACAAGGAACTCTGTCTCCTCAACTCACTTCTTTTATTCTTTATTCAGATTGGAGCGCTGCAGGTTGTCAGAGATCAGCTGTGATTCTCTGGCCTCAGCTCTGAAGTCCAACCCCTCACATCTGGAACATCTGAACCTGAGCTCCAACATCCTGAAGGATCCAGGAGTGAAACATCTGTGTGGTTTTCTGGAGAGTCCAGACTGCAGCCTGAAGACTCTGGGGTCAGTTCACTGACTGTCTGTTACTGTTGTAGATCTGATCTGTGTTTTTGTTCTTCCTTCTTTTATACGACATCAACACACATCATCCTCCAACATAAGTTAGAACAGAACATGGGGGGTTCTATAAAATTACTATCAGCTTCTTTTTTCTAACAAAGGTCAGCAGTTAGGGGAAATCTACATTTTCCATTTCTTCCTCATGTCCTCAGATTTCCAGTCCTGGAGCCTCAAAGAGAAAGTAGTTCTTTCCACTGCATAGATTTCATAGATAGGATCAAAGCAGTCCTTCATAGATGGGCTGTCTGCTTCAAGGCTTTTCTTTGTGATTGCTGCTCCAGCTGCTGCACTCAGACTTCCAGACAGTTCCTTAGTTGTCATGTTTGTGGTGGTTGAAGACAGGAGTCCAGAAGAAGTTGGTCCCAGTTGAAACTTCTTTGTGTGTGGAATAGAGTTTCTAGTGTGGAATGAATGTTCCGGCAGAAAGAGTGAACCTTTGGACAGTCCCAGAACACCTGATAGTGGTTAGCATCCTGAGAGCCACAGTTCCTCCAGCAGCTGGAGGCTCCTGAACACTGAGATGATTGAGCAGGACTAATAAATACCTACAAAGACTCTTCCAGCCAGATGTCCTCCAGAGAGGTGAGCCTGAGATCCTCCATTAAATTCACAGTATTCAGTCCAACCTTCTCCTGGATGAACTTCTTCCTCTCCCTTTCCCATGTGTGTTGGATGTATGTGCTGCCTACTATTTAGATGTCCTGGAGCCCCTCATAAAGTCTGGATGTTGCTTTCAGCCCCGAGTCCTTCTTAAATGCACTAATAGAGACTTTCAGCAGGTTGTTTTCAGCAGCAGCTCTACTTTTTGTCATGGAACTGTTTATGTGATGGTGGATCTGCAAACATCTAAAGATCAATCTCTGTTTTTAAGCCATGGAGCCCCAAAGTGTCTGACAATCCTTCAGTGTACCTGATCAGAGGAAGTAGAGTCTGACTAGAGGTCCGAGGCGCCCATCCCTTACAGCTGACGTCCCATTTGTTTGGGGTGAAGTCAGAATCATGAGAGCACCATTTAAGGATCTTGATCTCCTCCAACAGGCCACTTCTAGGGAGAACATTTCAGCAGAGCTTCAGAGATAAACTGATCCAGTTAGTAGCTGTTTCCACCAAGGTTTTAATGAGTGTTTATCTCCTAACTGAGCCTGAATAGGAACTGCCCCGGACACATTCTCTCCAGTTTCTCTCCTTCTGGCTTGGTGGTCAGAGTCCCACCAATAGAGGATCCTCAGCTGGGCTGCTTCATGCTCGTCCTTAAGGCAGGGGAGAGCAAGTCCAGCCCTCTTCTTTGTCAGCTGAAGAGTTTAAATCTGATCCCAGGGTTTCTTCCATGCTAAATGTATGCTGATAATAATTGATCCCATTCATTCCACTGTCTGTCAGGTATTTCAGCTGGAAGAGTGTGAAACAAACACAGCCTTCTCTGTAAAATATTCATCTTTACAGACTCAGTTCTTGACTCAGAGCCTAGTATTGGTATCAGACTCCATCTAGTTATGTCTTCCTTTAACTTTTGACTCAGTTGGTTTAAGTTTAGAGCGTATAGATCTATCAGATCTTTGCTATGTTGACCCCCAGGTATCTCATGTGTTCTTGGTCCCTCTGTAGTTTGATATTAGATGTGATGTTCCTGCTTGGCTTCTACTCCAAACTCAGCACTTGGTCTTTTTAATATTCTAGTTATGGGGTCGGGTTGGAGCGGGGCTGTTCATCGTCGGAGTCCTACGGCATCAGCATGGATACGTCCTGCTGGCGGCGGCACAGCAGCAGTGTCCTCGCTCGCCATGCCTTTCTGTCGGCTCCTTTTCCCCTCCTGAAGCGCTGCTGCAGATGCTCAGCCAGGCGACGGCGGCCGGGTGGCGGTGTGCACGAGTGTTCACATCTAAGATGATTGTTCTGATAGAACCACAAGCACCGAATGTTGGGGTGTTGGGGTCCAGGCCTAGTTAAAAGGCTTCAACACAACACATAGGACATCTGGAGGGGAGTTCTGGAGGCTCACGGCAGAGAATGAAGAGAAGACAGCCAAAGCAGCAGCAGTCAGACGGATGTGTCCTTTTTACTTGACATCATGTGATTTAGGCAGTGCTGTGAGACGGACTGCCTTTGATTGATTTGGTTTTCTGCTCTATTCAGCCTGTTGACAGCCTGAATGTTGTCTGTCTGGTACAGACTGTGTTACTGACAGCAGCTCATCTGAAGGCTTTTCACTTGTCCTTTGACTGAACAGTTGCTGCAGTGTCCTGCAAGGTTTCTGTGGTTTTGTCTTGGAAAAGTAAAAACATGCTTTTGTCTAAATGAAGGTGATTTTATGGTTCCTTTTTTCCAGATCATGGAGCCAGTAGCACTCATCAGAGCTAAATCCAAACATTTACAGCAAATCCATGTGAGCGGTGTCGGTGATGGGCAGCAGAAAACCTGATGAGAGCATCCCCAGTAGAGACCTTATAGTCTGGGTTCAGTCCACTGATGGGCCGATAGCGTCACGCTCCAGTTCATCTTTACCCTCTTCTGCTATCAGAGATCACTGCTTCTTTCCACGAGGAGGGACTTCAGCCTGTTTTTACCACATGGTTCTATGTGGCCTTCATTCTAGGGATCACATGCTCTTTCATTTCCTTGTACCACTCCGATGGGAAACCGTCCGGCCCCGGTGCCTTATTGGGTTTTAATGTAATGCTGCCTTTTAACTTCTTCATCTGTAGTTTCACTGATAACCAGCTTTTATTGTTCGTCCCTCATGTTGGGTCGTTTTATCAAGTCAGAAAAGGCTTCCATCCTTAACTCATCTGTTCTGGGTTGTGTTTATACATTTCTGAACATCTTTTATTCTTTATTCAGATTGGAGGTCTGCTGGTTGTCAGAGATCAGCTGTGAATCTCTGGCCTCAGCTCTGAAGTCCAACCCCTCACATCTGGAACATCTGAACCTGAGTCTGAACAACCTGAAGGATCCAGGAGTGAAACATCTGTGTGGTTTTCTGGAGAGTCCAGACTGCAGCCTGAAGACTCTGAGGTCAGTTCACTGACTGTCTGTTACTGTTGTAGATCTGATCTGTGTTTGATGACGACTGAAGCTCATCTATGTTCCAACAGAACTTCCATCCATGAAGCTGTAAATCTGCTCTGGGCCACATTTTCTGTTTGTGTCCTAAATTCAGTTTGTAGAAACCAAAGTGGAGTGTTTGTATCAGGAAGTGTAGAAAATGTTCCTGTTGGTTGTTGAAGGAAATTAATGTTTGTAATTAGAGCTGAAGAGTCACATATGGATCCAGAAGATCCTCTGAACTCAGATCAGTTAGAAGAGACTAAGTTTGAGCTGCACATTCAGAACCTGAACACATCTGATGGATCATCAATGATCTGATCTACATCTTTTATTCTTTATTCAGATTGTATAAATGCAGTTTGTCAGAGATCAGCTGTGATTCTCTGGTCTCAGCTCTGAAGTCCAACCCCTCACATCTGGAACATCTGGACCTGAGAGGAAACGACCTGAAGGACTCATCAGTGAAACATCTGGAGGATCTTGTGGAGAGTCCAGACTGCAGCCTGAAGACTCTGAGGTCAGTAGAAGGTTCCAGTCAGTATCAGAGCAAAGATCCAGTGTCTCCTGTAAACCTGCAGCTTCTCAGTGAAGCTGTGAAGCAGAATGGAGACAGACTCCAGGACTGGACAGGAACACAGAGACAGCAGTCAGCCAATCAGAGGAGCCACAAGCTGGTTGTCATCATGTGTTTGAGTGGATGTGAAGCCCACTGTTGTTGTTGTGTTGATGTGTTGAGGACATGAAGCTGATTCCAGCTGACAGCCTTCCAGATGTGCACAGACAGTGGTCCTCCTCCATCAGAGTGTCCATCACATCTGATCTGACTGGTTGTTGTCTCATGTCAACAGTGATCAGCTGATCAGGTCCTGCTGCTCTTTATGCTGATGATCAGCTGATCAAACTCATTGATCTCCTCTGCTCTTTCTTCTTCTCTCTGCAGATGGTGGGGATGCTGATCAGGACGGTGTTTGTTCTGAGAGGATGAAGTGTGTCCTGATGATCCAGAGGTTGAAGCAGCAGCAGCTGGTGTGTAGAGACTCTGACTGGACCCTGTTACTGGGAGGTGGACTGGGAACCAGTGTAAAGTGTGTTGTTACCACTGTGTAGTTTAGTGCTGCAGCTCCACACTGTGAATAATGTCCACATCAAGCATCTGTGTTTTTCTGTGCTTAGAAAATAGAATCACAACATTCAATCAGTAAAATATCTTTGTGTCATGTTTATTAATGTATGTGAAAGAAAATGTGTCTCTGTTGAGGATTAAATAAAGTCAGTCTTTTCTTTGTCCAGTTCTATTAATTCCAGACAGTAACTGGTGGAAGCTCAGAAGAAGTATGAATTCATGTTTTAGCTGTAAAACCAAGAGCAGGTCAAAGCTGTGAATCATGTCCACATCAAGCGTCTGTACTTTTACTGACACTAATCTGTTCTTCTACAACGTGTGGCCACAAACCTGAACTATTCTACTGGATTGAATCAAAGCAAACATCCTTTTCCAGATGTTTGCTGTTGTTTTCACACTTTGACAGATTCTTTGACGTGTTTCTTCACGTTGTTCCAGATGTTCAGCATCCTTCAGCTCCTTCTGCTGCAGAGCTTCTGTCCTTGAAATGCAGCCTGAACAGAGACACTGA